>JBBIGA010000040.1:4002188-4012520 GCA_037576975.1 Alestes dentex
TCTTTATGGAGCTCGCTTTGTGCACTGGGACACAGTCATGCTGGAATAGAAAAGGTTCCTCCCCAAACTGGGTCCACGAAGTTGGAAGCATGGTGTCCAGAATGTCTTGGTCTGCTGAAGCATTAAGATTGTCCTACACTGGAAGTAATGCACGGGGGCATTACAAAAAGGTATGTCCCAATACTTTTGTCCATATAGTGTATGAGTGCATAGACCTATGAAAAAAGAGTGGAGGTATACATTAGTGATGTAAGTTAATGACCTATCGAACTAAGCTTTTCGAAGTATCTCCACGGTTTATAACCTTCGCCGCTGTTTTTTTCTGGTATGGCCTGCAGGACCACACGGAAGAAGCTTCGTTGTATTATTTGAAAGCATTTAATTTAAGAAATGCCCGTCTAAGTAATCTGAATGAACGGAATGGAGGTTTTGTGCAGGACCTCATCAGCGTCCAGAAGGTGTTTCTAAAGTATGCAAATATTAAAACTCTGGATAACTGCTGAAAAACAGTTTTATGCGCTGCCTGCTTGCAGAGTACTGAATGACAAATTGGTGACAATGTGGGCTGCATATGATGGCTGGATTTAAAGCTGTTTTTCCTTTACATTCTTTAGTTGGAATAAAAGAGTTAGTAATGAAATATGCTCCTAATACCTGAGGGTATGTGTTGTTCTTTTAATGGGTTTAACACCTTTAACAACAGCACAAAAACAGATTTACTGCTTTAAAAGAATCAATTAAGCGTTCAGTACACTATCAAATTGGCCAGAGTTTATAAAAGTCTCGTAATTGAAAAAAGGAAAGTACAGGTGGGTGTGTGAGAAGGAAAGGGATGGGAGAGAGAGAGAGAGAGAGAGAGAGAGAGAGAGAGAGAGAGAGAGAGAGGCTATTGTGATCATTAGATTTGAGTTAAAAGAAAGAACGCTTTTTGGCTTTGCCTGGCATTCTCACACACTCTCCCATCAGGTGTGTGTTCAAAGGAACCAATTTATGCGCATGACTTTAAAACAGCAAGGCTACAAAACAGCAAGATGTTCCGGCTGGGAAACGTCTGCGCATTTTCTCTGACGCAACAAAGCCTTCAAAAAGGCAATCTCTGTTTAATCCTAACTAATCTATCTATCTAATCACATCTAATCACACAAATAACCTCTTTTTTTATCTATTATATCAACAGAAATTCATTCTGGGCCCAATGTACTAAGCCTGTTGCGACACTTTCAGTTCAACTGGTGACATATGATTTTTAAGTTGTTTTCCTTTACATTCCTTAGTTGGAATAAAAGGGGGAGTTATGAAATATGCTCTAATGCCTGAGCGTGGTGGCCTAGTGGTTATGGTGATCGCCCTGCGATCAGAAAGTCGTGGGTTCAAATCCCAAGACTGCTAGTGGCACCACTGAGGTACCCTTGAGCAAAGTACCGTCTCCACACACTGCTCCCTGGGCGCTGTGCTCCTGGCTGCCACTGCTTCACTTGGTGAAACCTGTCAGTAAACTAAGGTTTCTGTGAGGGTGATTTCATTAGAAATGGACAGTGGTTTTCTTCTACCACCATTCTCACTATTTTCTGGTACTGTTATTGTCACTGCCTGTCACTCCATTGTGTACCTGTGTGTGTGTGTGTGTGTGTGTGTGTGTGTGTGTGTGTAAAAATTAAGAAAGGCCTCCATATGTGTTGTGAGTGCAGCAGTGTGTGTAGAGCAGCTATTTTATGTGCTGTATTCCAGCAGCTTCACTCCTGATTCAGTTTCTGATGGATGAAACAGAGCCACACACACACACACTCTGCTCTTTACATCACTATTTTAATTGCTGCAATTGTAAAATAATGTAAGAATGTGGTATAGTTTAACATTTTCAAGTTATAATAAATTACTTACATGTACTACTTACATGTGTACAAAACAATAGTGACCTGTACATTTTACACAGACACACTCCCACACATTAGAAAAAAAAAAAGATGCTGTCTCTTATTTTTTTTCCATGGCCGTACGTTTGTGCAGCTGTCCCAATAAAGAAAAATAACTGGACTAAAATATTGGAAAAATAAAGCAATTATGACCTCTGCAGAGGACACAGTTTATATCTTTAAACCAATATGTTAAAAAAGGTTCAAACAGTTCTTTTAAAGCAGTAATCTCAGGGTGGGTAATGACCCCCCTTCTCCCGCATCAGTCAGTGAGATAACAGCGAGTGTAGGCGTCTGTTAGCTGATACAACAAAATGATATCAGTATGCTGAGCTGTCCAATGATGTTGCATTAGTGCCAGTTCAAAAAGATACACTGGCGCTTCACATGACTCAGAGGAAGCACGTGCTCGTCTTCACCCTCCCAGTGCTGGTGGCGTTGCGTGACTGAGGGAGTCCTAGACAGTGGGTGGAACTGGACTAAATTGGGGAGAAAATTGGGAAAATCTAAAAAGAAACTCAACAAAACGTGTAATTTGACGGGAGGCGTCCAAACAATTGCATGCAACGCTGCCATTGTGATCAGGTGTATCTCATTATCCCATAGGTATCATCAGCACTACACAAACACTGAACATCCATCATAAAACGAGAGATTTAGACCAATTACAGAGCCTGTAAACAACAAGCCATGAATAGAAATGGAGAGTCAGGCCACTTTGCCGTCGCCACTGTTTGAGTTTTCCTTCTGTTCTATCCTGAATGGCTCATTTTTGCAAACACTGAATCTACACTAGGTGCGTTTCCGCAAGAAAATGCAAAGTGTGTTCGCTATGAAACCAGTGATTGGAGACACCCAAACTTTGGTTGTATGAGATAAAAAGTTTCTGTCACAAAAAAAATGCTTGCAAAATGGATTTGACCGTGCAGTCTTCTGATTCAGAGGCTGAATATGCATTGCGAATGAATTTGCTACCTCTTACCAAGCCATTTATGGTTAAGGGCAGCCACATTCACAGGCTGAATATGTTTAAATAAACAGTGACACACATCTTTTTTTATAACTGACCTCAGCTTTAGTATCTTGAAGTCTGTTTATGAGTTTGTACTGTGTGTTTTGCTCCACATTTGTTTCTTCACTTTGTGTTTCTTTGCTTTTTGTCGTATTGCGGCTGCCACATCTGTGACGTCACAGACTCCCTTTCCAACATCCATTTTGAAGGTGTCCTCTCTCTCTCCCCATATATTACAGAGGCGACTCGACCACAAAAATCGTTTTGATGTTGAAACAATGTCCATATTTCAAAAACTGAGGAGGAGAAGAGGCATCAACTTCAGCTATAAAAAGAACTATAACTAGAAGGTGCATTTCCGTGAGAAAATGTGAAGTGTGAATGTGTGGTCGCTATAAAACCAGTGTTTGGAGACACCAAACATTGGCTTTACGGCTTTATTCTCCCCACAGTTTCGGACTCACAATGTTCACACCAGGCCTTTTATGGGTATGGGTGAACGCGTAGCTGCATTCACAGGCTGATTATTTAAAATCAAACCACAACAAACAGTGACATTCATCTCTTTTTATATAACCGACCCGAGTTTTAGTGTGCCCTTTTATGAGTGTGCTGTGTGTTTTGCTCCGGATTTGTGTCTTCGTCTTTAGTTTTTTAACCTTTTTTTCTCTCTCTCTCTCCAACTATGTTTCGAATGTCTTTCAACCAGTTTTTAAATAATAAATACATCGCCCCTGATCAACAGATCACAAAGTTTTATACAAACGCGCTGCATTGGGCATTAACCGACATTTAGATGTTGAAGCGGTCCCGAGCTCAGCACCAGCTCAGACAATCAGTGGCGCCAATTTTGTCTACAAAAATAACAAAAAGAAAGTTTAAGAGGAACAATAGTGTGACTGCTGACACCATCACACTAATGATCATTGGGCTCATAGCTTCCCATTTTAAATGTGTGCATTCTGTCCATTCTGACTTCACTCACAAACCTCAGAGAAATGAAATATTGTAATACATATAGTCCGTCGTGAAAACGTCTTCAATGAACAAGATGACATACTTCCACTACAGCCCCCTCGTGTCAGCCCACCTGCTGCCCGTGTCAATAAAGCTTTGCATAACTTTTCTGATGTGGACCATGTGCAGGGACCTGCGGTAGACTTGAGTGGAGCCTGATGACATTGCCCAGCCTGGTTAATGCCAGCCCAAAGCCCCAGAGCTCCACGGAGAGCCTGCCTAATGCCGTTACTGATGCTGCCCCCCAGCCCAATGAAATTATTCGCCCGCCCTGGAGCATGCGGCTCATCAGAAATTCATCTAAATGACCGGCTTTTACAAAAGAGCTCTGTTCCGAGCTCTGCT
This sequence comes from Alestes dentex, assembly GCA_037576975.1. Lineage (NCBI taxonomy): Eukaryota > Metazoa > Chordata > Actinopteri > Characiformes > Alestidae > Alestes > Alestes dentex. The sequence goes on from JBBIGA010000040.1 coordinate 4,006,476, forward strand.
GGAATTTGGTTTGGTCTGGAAATCAGTGATCAAGTTACCAGAATTATTAGACTCAAATGTCAAAACATGTACAACAATCCCCCCGAAGGATCAAAGGAAACAAATGACGCAGCACACCATCAATCAAAAAATATTCCATCCATACTGTGTAGTATAGATGGAATATTTTTTGATTGATGGTGTGCTGCGTCATTTGTTTCCTTCGATCCTTCGGGGGGATTGTTGTACATGTTTTGACAGCTGATTTTGTGGGGGGGTTGGTTTAAGATGACCACCATTAAAATGTGAAACTGTAAAACTGTGAGAAATTGTGTAGATTCGATTTTCCCACCGAACATCATAAAATGGATATGGATCATTTTTATCCCATTAAACAACTAAACTAGCTAAATCACCTCAATCACCATCGCCATCCAACACATCACCACCATCAGAACATTCGAATGAGTACAGGGAGGTAAAAGAGTCCCAGGCAAGTTGTAAAACTGCATCATTTTGTTCTTTATCAGGTCTTACTGTAAGATAAACACTGAAAATCGCATCATTGCCCTTTAAGTACAGAAGGGTTTCTAGTTCTAAGTTCTAGTTCTCCCGATAGAAAGCCTATGAGAGATGCTTTCCATTTTTTAAGTATAATCTCTCAAATGTTTCATTTCCCATGTTTGACAAAAGCAATAACAATTCTGCGAAGCACATGTACGCTTCTATGTGTAAAATATGATTGATAGTAAAGTCAATTTCAAAAATGACCAAACGCACTCCAATCTTCTACAATCTGATGCCAACTTGGCCTGTCAATGATACACACGTCTGGAAACGCACACACACACACTCACACACTCACACACATACACACACACGCATATATACACAGGCCCAACTATAGCCGTCTGGATGCAGAGCGGATCGTTTGCTAAAGGGCCAGACGAGATGAAATGAGACCCTATCAGTCAAAACTCTGGAAGCAGCTTTGCTTGAATTTTCCTCCATCTGCAGGACAACATGAACCCAAAACTGCGTCTCCATGCCTGGCAGCTTTCCTTCTGCGTTATTCCCAGCACTCTCACATCAACGCTGCTTCATTATCAAGCTAATAGCCCCTGCTTAGGGGCCCCTGACGCGCCCGTCTGGTTGGACGATATGCGCTCGCACGCTGCCGATAGACACGGCAGGATGTGTGCGGGCTCGGGCTGTTGCCGCCATTTGGCATTCCGAATGAGGGAGCTGTGTCATGAATAAAAAGGAGAGATGAACGGAGGGTCCAAAGACGTCAGTCTCCTCTTTGATACGTCATCTCACATCTGTCGGAGCTAGCGCGGCTCCCGATAACACTGACCAGCGTGAAACTGTGTTAGTCAGTTTCAAAACACACCAGGGATAAGGCAGTTAAAGGAGTAGTTTGGAAAAAAGGTTCAAATTAGGTAATTTCCTGAAGCAGTGTAAACATATTCAATACTGTATGACAGACAAAATACCAGTTTCAAGATGCTAACTGAGTGTGCTGTTATTTTTTAACCACGGAATGTACTTTTGCACTTTTTTTGTCAATAGTATATTGTACTGTGTCAGAAACCAGCTGTGGTTACTGAACACCCAGAAACAGTTTAAAGCAAGTGTGCGATTATTCAGACAACAGTGGCCTCTCAGTGGCTCCTTATTGTCCGGACCCCAGCAATGCCACAGACATCCGTGGCCAGGAGAGCATAACTGGCCTCAGTATATCTCAATCTCTTCTATAGTACTAACAACAAATTCTGACATTTTGAATCTCTACGTTGAGACTGAAGTGTAATACTGATAATATGATTCATGATGAAAAACATTGGATTATACCGGAAAAGAACGCAACGTTTTCCACTCGAGGTCTCAGACTTTTGGACCCAATCTTTAAGGTGGAATAACATTGAAAAAAAATCTGGCAGTTACTAGAACTGAAGTTGAAAACGTCACTAAAAATGCATTAAATTAAAGTTACAACTAAAAAAGTTGTGGTAAAACGGTGAGAAATTGTGTAGCCTTGACTTTCCCACCAAAGATAATTATGTTCCAGTAAAATCCAATGTATGGATCATTTACCTCTGAAAACAAAACCTTTGCCTCGGCAGGTTTATTCTGTTAAAACGGGCGATAAACACACCAGACCCCCAAGTGAGCCACTTTATGCTAAGAGGTTGAAACATTGTTTTAGGAAGCATCTCCACAGCTGGAGAGCAGCAGATGAAAGCTGAAAGCTACGTGGTGTTTACGTACTGGAGGTGGGGGTCTCGCTGATGTGAACAGGGGGCGTGGAGGGCACCAGGCTGGGGAAGAAGAAGGAGCGGAGCGAGTGATCCGAGTGCAGAGGAGAGCGCTGGGTCGGCAGGTTCTCGCAGCTTCCTGCTACGCTGTTGTGGATCTTCAGGTTCAGGGGCTTGGCCTTCTTCCTCGCTCTGCAGGGAAAGAGGGATCAAGAAGGAAAACTTAACAAATGAAGCATCACAGAAAAAGTGATGGATGAGTGAAGGTTTAATCATTTAAATGAATTTATTTCGGGGGGGTTTTTGGAAAATATAATTGGAATGAAGCAAAACATTAGTCGGATGAACAACTTTAAGCTGAAGATCTTCAAGCTGAAAGCGGCATTTATATCCCAAACTGAGAATTAACATTCAAGCGTTATGTCTTTCAAGGGCTGCAACAAATATTCAACGATATTGCCCACTTTTATAACACCAATCATGCTTGCATATCAGGTTAAATGCTGGCTTGACACCAGAAAGTTGCAGCTATAGGGCAGATTTTCACTTGTCAGAACGCCATTATTATTTGTCCGATTTAAGGAGAACGTGCTCTGTTACATCTATACCTACAAATAAACAAGAGCATGATGGCTAAAACTTGTTCTTGTAGATTTGTGTAACAAAACGATACAAATAAAAAAATAAACAAGTAAAGGAACAATTTTAAAGTGTCTAATAATTAACCTTTTCTCATCTCTCCGTCTCCTTTTTCTCTGTCTTAAAAAATCGTCTCGGGCTTGTTCTGGTCCAAATATTCCACATGTTCCAATATATATTGAATATCCTGCTCTTGTTTAAACTGTGGCAACATTTCGCAATGAATAAACAGATTAATTACCTTGTTACATTAACACACAACAAAGGTTAAGAACATTTTCCTTCTTCTGTTAGGTTATTTTTTGGAGATGTCAATATTCTACAACATATACACACAACATTTACAGGTAATATTCCATTTACATCATTTATCAGACGCTTTTATCCAAAGTGACCTCCATTCCCTAACTACAGGGGGCAGTCTCCCTGGAGCAACTTGGGGTTAAGGGTCTTGCTCAGGAAACCAGTGGTGGTTTTGCTGAAGGTAGGATTCAAACCCATGACCTCTTGGTCCAGAGGCAAGTATCCTACCCACTAGACCACCACCCCTTGTATTCCTTGCTCGTTTTAGGGGTCCAAGCTTCTATGGCTGATTAGTTTCAAGGCAAAACTAAAGAAGCAAACTTCAGACACCACAAAAGTGTTTTGACAGAATGACTACATTTGGGGTGAGAGAACAAAAACAGTGTACATTTGGTTTCACGGTAATCTGGTCTTTGTCGTTTTCCTCAGAGCTCAGGCCTGAAACAAACCAAGCAACAAGCAAACCCGAAATCCACAGCAGGTAGAAACGGTAATCAGAGAAAGTCATTCACACCAAAACATCACATGGCTGGAACACAGCAACTCCACACACACACACTCACACACACACACTCAGATGATGAGATATAGGACTTTTCACACCAAATGTACAACCTGTAGTGTTCATTCTTGAGCTTGGGACAAGAACCATTCACACACTAGAGCCAATGTGGCCCTGCTAAGACACACCAGCTGAAGAAAACACACACACACACACACACACACACACACACACAAGCGTGCACACACACAAACCCGTCACACCGTTAATAAGGCGCGTAGCTTGCAGCATCTCAGTAAGAAGCTCATTTAGATGCTATAGTGCTGTTGATGCCTCAGGGATGCTATTCTGAGTCCCATAATCAGACATTTCAAGCCTCAGCCCAAATAACATCGAAGGAAGCAAAACAAGCTACAGGTTATCAGCATTTCCCTCCAAAGGCTTTGTCAGCAATTTAGATAAAACCATTATGCCATTCAAATCAAATTAGATCCATTCGTCTTCCTGGATATAAACAGGCGGACAATGAAAGCGGACCCGAGGCACACCCCTGCTGAACCCCTCCCTGCCTACGCGCCTTTCTGTCTTTTCTTTCTCTCTGTCTTTGTCACTCACACTTTGTCATATTCTCCCTCACGCACACAGTGCCACGAACAGCGGGCGTGTACACATAAACACACAGTCGAGTCCTTTTCAGGCCTGAAATCCAAACACAACTGACAAAAAGGAACAAAAAAATCATGCTTGATGAGAGTAGAAGCATTCGGCACAACTCAGACGTGCCAAAAAAGAGAGGGATTTGCCTTTGGTTCGATTAAAACGGCTGTCGGATCTTATTGGCAGGGGTTAGTGTCAGGCAGGATAACTGCTGAGTGGAAGAATTTAAATCTGTTTTCACTGCGATCGTTCATTCACAGTATTTGACGTCAATTCTGAAGAGCCAACTGAAAGCTGGGCATGTCTGAGTTATCGGTTGAGCTATAAAATTGGCTGCTTCTAGGAATTTACTGGTAAAATTTATAACACCACTGTAAACAAACAGAACAGCTTTTATTAAGCGTGTCTTTGAAAATGCATTTTGTTTGCACGAGTGTTTCTGGAGCATCTGTTCAGGCTGTTCTGGAGTCTGTGACTCATCTCTCGTGTTTGTGGGTTTTTGGTGTGTACTACTGGTTTTGATTTTGATTAAGAATAATGTGAACCGGCTCTAGGGTGCAGAGCCATAGCTTCTGGTTTTTTTTTTAGCAGGTCTGATTTGAGCAGGACAGATTTGAACGAGTCACACTTAACTTATTCCAGCTGGATCTAAGTCACATTTTCAAACCAGATATCTGGATATGCAACACCTCAACCATCTAAACTCATGAACACAACGTTTTTCCTGCCACTCCCCAGCCAGTGCACCCATGTGTGTGTGTGTGTGTGTGTGTGTGTGTGTGTGTGTGTGTGTGTTGTTACCATGGCAACCAGTGTGGATATGCAAGCAAATGCAACTAGAGTCCGAGCACAAATCATATTTGGTCACAATCTAAAGTCTAAGAATCTGTTTGAAGAAACAAATCCGATTTGCCCGGCAGACCGAGCAAAGCCGCAGAGGGAGTCTGGTTTTGGGTTCTGAAAAGGCTTTTCCTGATTTTCTGCCCAATTTAGGCATCTTGAATTCCACTCAGTAGCCAGGACTTCCCCAATCACTGGATGACACCAACACTGGGAGGATGAAGGTGAACACAGGCTTCCTCCAAGTCACATGAAGGTCCACCTTCCCGAACAGCCACAATGAAACTGGACAGCGTAACACACTCAGAGGAGAACACCGACTGCCAATTCTCATACATCAGCTAAGAGACTCACACACTGGCTAACATCACTTTGAGTGATAATGAAGGGTGCGCCACCCTAGAGCCCTGGATGTTCTCAGTGTCAGAGTCCTGTGAAACACCCTGTTTTATTGGAGAGTTTGGAAAATTTTCCTGAAAAAAGAACTAAAATTGACTGTCATAAACCTGCTTGATAAAAACCTACATTAACCCTTAGAACATGGGTGGTACGGATCCATGCTGGAAGCACAACAAACGGTAAACTGTCGTCATACAGCAGAACAACTCCTTATATCAGACGTCACGCTGAGCTTTGTTTGGCATTCCTATGTCATGCAGAACTAAAGTTATTGTAATTTAAAAACATGTAATAATAATAATATCCACCACTAGGGTTTTAAAAATAGCATCACATCCAAAAGCCCAGAAAGAACAAAAATGAACAAATTTCTTTTAGGTCTTTGAAACTAATCTTTGAACCTGGGAGAACTTTCAGGATAGTCTCCGCCCACAAGTGGGTGGGGAAAACCCACAGAGGGAGGGGCTC
>JBBIGA010000040.1:4019494-4029656 GCA_037576975.1 Alestes dentex
GGTTCTAGACTGTTTTACACCAGTTATATTTACTGAAATCAGAGTTTACTGATACACTCTGAGTTCTGAGAGTAAACGCCGGTTCTAGACTTTTTTACACCGGTTATATCTACTGAAATCAGAGTTAACTGATACACTCTGAGTTCTGAGGGTAAACGCCGGTTCTAGACTGTTTTACACCAGTTATGTTTACTGAAATCAGACTTTACTGATACACTCTGAGTTCTGAAGGGTTAACAATATCTTTAGCTTATGTGTTACTCTCTTTTTGGCACTGACTGACTGCCAAACATCACTTATGTATTCTTATCCCAAGTGAAGGGTTGTATCTGTCTAATATCTACACACAGCTGTAACATCAGTACAAAGTACTAAATATGAATCAGGTTATTGGACTGATTGCCTAGAGACTTGTTTGGAGTGTTATTTGAGTATTTAAACATCCATCACAAATACTGCAGGACTGAAGCTGGGGCTGGAAAAGTTGCCTAGACAGACAAATTGTCGGGTGTCGGCCCTGCATGTCAACCCTCTGACAAAATAAGCCTCAAAAATGGCAGCTGCTAGAATTTATAAGCGAGCCCAGTCATTTGAGAATTTCTAGCATAAGTTCTGCCCCCTTCATTCTGTTCAGATGTCATATTTTTTTACCATCATTGGTAGTGGATTCCACAAAGGAATGCACTGGGGAGGCTCAGAAGAGACCGTATCATGATACATGACACGAAAAGACATGTTTTCAAAACACAATGTCTGACAATATTTAGTTTTTCTCATGTTTGATGAGTTGGAACAGACCAACAATGTTGAAAAATGCTGTCAGAAAAAAGAGTTATGATCTGACGATATCTTAAATATGTTTAGAAAAGTAAAAAGAGACAATTTAATAACATATCACTGCGAAACACAATGTACTGAAAATGTGATTAACCCTGCCTTAATTCACCCCTGAAAATACACCAAACCCCTGCCTTTGGATTAAGTGGCCGTTAATTTGTGAAACCAACCCCTTAATTTTACCTTCAAATTAGATTTAAGGCATGAGTGTGAAACCTCTTAATCTTACATTTCAGGCGTTTATTCAGGAGGTTCTATTATTTAAGGGGCAAATTTGAAAAAGGGGAAAATTCAGTAGTTTTACACCTTAATCAGCCTCAATCTATGCACTTTTTCCTTTCATTTTCCTTAATCTCCGGTATACTGAAGGGTATCTAAGGGACGCAGTTTCGATTTTTGATACCATTTTCCCAGTTTTTTGACAGAGTGCTGAAATCATCGCACCCTTACTTATGTTACCATGAGCTGCACTTGCTGATAGCTTTCAGTGGCACGTCTGCCTTTTCCAGCCTCTTTCCTTCCTCCATTCACCAACACGATAAGCCTCAGTGCTAATGTGGCTGTACAGCCTGCTGGACTACACGACAGCATCCCTCCTCCTCCAACAGCCCCTGCTCTGTGAGCGAACTTTTTCTATTAGTGAGCCACCTTTTGTTCCAAGCGATAAGCTCCGTCCCTCCCTCCCTCCGCCCCTCTCCCTTCCTCTCTCTCCCTCGCTCTGAAGAGCTTTCCGCATTCACATTAAATCCGAAATAAAGGGAGAAAGCGGTGGAGGGGAGCAGCCGGCTGACGCATCAAAAGCTCGGAGGTTGTGTGGCGTTTCATTGTGTTTAAGCACTAAGTGCTTTATTTCCCGCAGCCTTGATGAAAAACTAACAGCAAAGAGGCAGGCGGCCCTCTCCTACACATTCAGATCCGCGCTCCTCTGCGATGGATGGTACTTTTTTTACTGGCCAATTATGCAACAATGAAATGACATTGTGCTGCTGGCGCGTCACCAGGCCTTATCTCTAAATGTGTGCCAAAGCACTGTGACATCACGGAAGAGTGTGACAATGCATCCAAGAGAATGGGCATTCCATTCGTTATGACATCAATCTATTAATTAATTAAGACACTGAACACAAACAACCGGCGAGGGAAGCCCCGATCCACTTTTTGTTCGGTTCGGAGAACTTGACTGTTTTTCCAACAGCAGACCCATTTTTGACTGGAAGTAAGATATTCCAGGCTGTGATATGGGCAGCGTTACTGTATTTATCTTTACCAACATAAATTACAACACAGTACCATCGCAAAAAGCTACATTTTTGTTTTGCATTTTTTATGTAACCCTTGTGTCAGTATTTCTTGTGTCAGTATTTCTTTTAATATATGTATGCATATTTAAATATATGTGCGTGTATTTATATATCACTATATATATATATATATATTGTGAAAAAGTATGATGTTACGTTTTGGCTATTGTACAAAGTACAAAGCTGTCACTAAATAATAATACAGTAAAAATAATCATTACAGTAAAAATGCTTCTTTTAGTATGTGCAAAAAATTCCCATAGTTTTCACCATAGTTTTTTAAATGATTACATAGTGTCTTTAAAATGGGCTTATGATCAAATTTGATTGGCACACACAATGATTTGCCTAACACTTACTTTAATACAGCACTGTGAAATCACAATATTTTTTGGCATGTGCACACTGGTCCACACACTCATACACTTTGTTTTTATGTAAAAAAAAATTCATCAGAAGCAGTGCAATGTGCTCCATAAAGCAAAATGTTTCCACATTAGTTTTGTTTTCAACCAGGTGTAACTAGTGAGTGAAAAACATGACAGGAGTGGACTTTCACTGGTGACATGTCTCTCATGGTAAGTGGCAGAAAGTTATTCTCAAACGAAATCATTCACACGCATTTGATGGCATGTTAATCATAGTCCAAATACTGGTGCTACAGAAACTTTCATATAAAGTAAAAGTACTATAAAGTGACCATTTGTCATATGTGAACACACCATAGTACCACAGCACACCATAGCAGTGTGTGGGGACGGTACCTTGCTCAAGGGAACCACAGTGGTGCCACTGACAGTCCTGGGATTCGAACCCACAACCTTCTAAACGCAGAGGCAACTCCCTAACCACCAGGACACCAGCTGCCCCATGAGGTGCCCCAATATTTCTACTCATATTCAAAAATACCTTTGAAAACATCCCTCACAATTGAAAACTGTGGATAAAGATCTAAATGTAACACACAAAAAACAAGGTACTGAAGGTGGATGGGCAGATCTAGCCCATTCCCACGATTAAAATTTGCCTCTGGGTGGTATCGGGACATCCCAGCTTCTTTACTAGGCTGCTCAACAATTAGCATACAGTCATGACATCATTTTCCTCATTCAGAGTTAAAATGAATGTTTCAAATAGTTTAAAAATCACGAACCCAGATGAGAGTTTATCATTACTCCATTACTTATCTCCACGTCATTTCGGAACTGAGGCCAGAAGCAGAAGCTTTTTAAAGCTCAAGATTCCCGGCATGTAGGTTAATTAAAGCATCTCACACCAGCGTGTGTTTTCTAAAAACAGGCCTAAAAGAATTGCTTTCAGTGGGGGTTTGCTTTCCACTAACGAACACAATAATTCAGCCTCTACTTCAGAACTAATTAAAACACTGGTGTCAAATTATGGCGCAATTTATCACAATGATGTCTAATGAAGCGATGGGAGTTCAGAGTCACACGCAGAGGGCTACTTTCTCACCTGAGTCAGTCATGCAAAATCACTTTCATACATGATTAACAAACATGTAGCTCCACCAACAGAACAAACACTGTATCGCCACATAGACTATATGGACAAAAGTACTGGGACACCTGACCATTACACCGACAAGTGTAATGACGTTGCATTTAAATACATAGACATTAATGTGGAGTTGGTCCCACTCTTCTTGGAAGGCTTGCCACAAAATTTTGGAGTCTCTGTGGGAATTTGGGCCCATTCAGAAGCACTCAGAGGGGCTGTCTGTATACTTTTGGACACTTAGTGAACTCGTGCGGTTTACGCGTGCCTTGGAAAGACAGGGATGAGAATGGAGGGAGACGGAGAATAAAGAAGAATGAAGGGATCCTGCGGCATATTATGCTCGTCATCCTGAAAAAGGCGCACTGATGTCATTTTTTGACGTCTGTCAGTTTCCGTCAGTCCAGCTGGTCTGATGGCCAAACCCACCCAGGAGATGAGGTGGGAGATACAGCAAACATATCAAATCATGATACTTTTCACAGTATACAGAATCACAGCTTTCATTTTCACAATTATGCCATTTGCACTGGAACATCCAGTTCATCTGTTTTCTGTCATTTCTTAATGATATCGATGATATGCTCAGAAAAGCAAGTTGTGACAATTTATCTGATTATTCTGAATAATAACATTTTCCGAGCAGAAAAAGAGGAGTGGGTCTCATGTTAGTAAGGTACATGAAGACTGACTGTGATTGTGAAGAGAGCGAACACGTGCTTTGCTGTTATTGATGGTCACTTTTATATCAGCACTTTCATCCCAGCGCTTTATGTCCTTGAAGAAAATCTTCTCTTGCGTTCTGGAACAATGGATGTTTTTATTGGCTGAGAATTTACAAAGAAAAATTGCAAAAGTAACACTACTTCTTTGTTTGCCTACATCAGCAAAGAAACTGTGAAGCACAAATGAAATCTCAGGCCTTGTAATAGTAAAAAAAAAACAAAAACAAGCAGACCTTTATATGACCAGACATTTACGCAAAAGTAGAGCGTCTGACAAATGAACCCGAACTGATGTCTGCTGCAAACCAAACTGCTGCAGTATGTAAAAAGGGAGGGGGGGTGGGTTCGTAAGGAAACAGTTTATACCCCTTTATTATCAGCGTTCAAGGAACAGTTTGGTAAAATACTGGCGCTATGAGGCTAATGGAAGCTTGTAAACTGTGAATTAGTATCATGCCTAGATTATCCCTCACTTCTTCCTTACTGCGGTAAGATCTTGCTTATGTGGTTTCTGACATACTGCATCTATAAAACAGACATAAGTTTGGAGGACTGCAGTATTCAAGGTAGTTTCCACTGCGGTTTTAAGTCATGCACTGCAAACAAATCATTGAAAAAAAGAATAAAACAAAACAAGAACAGAAATACTAGAACCTGCCAATATAGTGGGAAAATTTCACTTGTTAAGTTAAAAGATAAGCTCTGTTATTTGTATTTTGCAGTGTGCGACATGCTTTTGTCCAAAGTGTGCAAGAGAGGAAGATACCCGAGTAATTGTTAGGCCTTGCCAAAATAATTTGAATACTCAAATATTTTTCTAATAATTTTTTTTGTTTATAGTATTCAGAAAAAAATGTTAAGCCTCAAAATGTACAGTCTAAGCTACAACACACTTCATCAGCAGAGCCGGGTTACTTTAGGCATCTATTAGTGGTTTCACACATGAAATCCAAACAATCTGCAGAGAACATCATTGGACATCATTGTTTTCACTCTTTGTTACTCCTTCTATTGTCATTTTGACCTTCAAAGTACTTGTTACAAATCACAAAGGCCAAGAGATTTTTTACATTTTTCTCTTGCCATTCAGTTCCCATGTATCTGAATGTACTGTTTTAATTAAAGCATCCATAAAAATGCATGTAACTGTAAAATCAAGCAACACACTGGACATCGCCAAACTATTCCACTCAACCCAAACCGGAGCTGTACTGTAAATGACAAACAGGAGATTAACCCCTAAGGTCTTGTATTAGTCCACAGACTCAAAGGGTGGAGAAGTTAAAACCTCTCCAGCCTCTTCTGCCAGCGCCCTCCACAGAAGAGCCACACCCGGCGGGCCCCACTCTTGCTCGGAGTGACTCTTGGAGGATGGTGGGAGTTTAAGAGCGCGTGGCACCCCGTGTTCCCACCCCCGGAGGAGGGCTCCTGCGGGCATGGCCAGACAGACTGGAGGGCCCTTCTCTCATGTTGATGCCACGGCTCAAATGCGCCTTTTTAATTACTGAGGAGACGACAAACAAGCTACTCCAAATCAAAAGTTTGGACCACAGTCGCCACTTGACTCTCTGGGTAAGGCCTCTGAGCCCGGAGTCACACGGCAAGAATTTGTCTGGGTGAATTAAGGATGAAGGACATAAAGGTCACAGGCGACGGTGGTTTTCTCCCTGGGTTTCAGCCCAGTTCTGGAGACGTCATGGACTACGTTTTCCTGATCTAACGCAACTGACTCGGCTCATGAAGGGCGAGATTTATCTCATCAGTAGCATGGTGCGTTAGAACAGGAAAACATAGTTCATGAAGTCTTCAGAACTGGGCTGAAACCCGGTTCATGAACTTGATGCTACTACGGGGGGGCCTCGAGTTACGACACAGATCCGCTCCTTCGTCAGTGATGTAACCCGAATTTTGGTTTTAGTCGAAACACAACCCAGCCGAACCTAACTCGGATTGTGCAATATTACTCATCTGCTCTTATTTACTCATCAGTATGCTACTGAATGTCTGTTTCATCCCCAGTCACATGCTGCTACCTCTCTTTTTACTCATGGTACAAACACTGTCACTTTTCATAAACACTTGAACAAACACTATGTCACTTTTCTTAACCACTTGCACTAATAGTGTTATTTTATTATATCTGCCATAGTTATATTGTTACTTTGTTAGTTTATCTGATATTATATTTGCACTATTCTACTGTTCTGTTCTTTTTTAACTCTTATTGTATATCTTTATTTTCTCCTGTTCCTCTTGTTGCATTGAGCATGTATAGATCCCTCGGGATAAATAAAGTTCTTTCTTATCTTATGTTAATCATAATCTAGGACATAAATACACTGTACTTGTGCTTTTAACAGTCCAAAATGGCAGAGATATGGCGCTTTACTGAGTATTCTACGAATTCTTCCACCACACGCAGCTAAAGTAGTTCGCCCACGTAGTCCGTAAGTACGGCGCTAACGGCATACGGCAAAACACTCATGTCTCAGTTTTTAAAAGGTTTTATGGGAGTGAGCGTTGGAAACTCATATGTTGAGGAGGACCCAAAAATACATTTCTGGCGCTTTTCCACTGCCACAAGGAACCATGCCATACTGCGAACAAATGTTTTTCTATTACAAATAAAGAAACCTGTATCCAAGCTGTACCCGTGCTGACTGACGTCAGGGCTAAAAGCAGGACGCAGCCAAGATGACTGCATCACTGCTTTCTGATTGGTCAAAATGTCCTCACAACATGGAAAGAGGCCACTGTTTTTTCTACTGTCTGTGCAAAAAAACAATAATAGAGACACAAACTAAATGAGTTCCTGTATACTTGTGACAACATGCCTTTAGTTATCCATGGCCAGTGTGTGCCAGCAATGCATTCTGTGATTTTATACTGTTCTTTTTTTATTTTTATTTTATTTTTTATTGCTATATTTTTGTTTCTATCTTCCTTTTTTTATTGCTAGCTATGATAGCAGGTGTTATCATAGCTAGCTATGATAACACCTGTAGCTTTTTCTCTTGTATTTATTTATTTATGTATTTGTTTGGTTGGTTGGTTGGTTGATTATTTTACTTGCTTGCTTGTATGATTATTTATTGATTTATTGAAATAATCACGATTCACTGATAACTGAGTATGATTAGGAAAGCATAACCTACAAATGAAATTTTCCACATATATTATACCAATTGATCATTGAAACATTACAATATTAAACAAACACGCAAATTACAAAATTACAGCCACTTTGTGAAAGATGCAGCTGATTAGCACGTCTCTAACACACACACACACACACACACACACACACACACACACACACACACACAGCTCTAAGAAGGGAGCACTAATCATTTCAGTCCAGTTATTTGTGTGTTGGTACAGTTGACAGGCTGGAGGGCCCTTCTCTCATGATGATGAGGCTCAGACATCTCTTTTTAATTAGCTGAGAAGATGACAAACAAGCCCCTTAAAATCAAAGGTTTTAACCACAGATGTCCCTGGTCTCCCAGTTCACACAGAGAAATTTTTTCTGACTGAATTAGGGATGAAGGAAATGAAGGTCATGAGTTTTAAATCCTCATCCTGGAGACTCCATGGGATCTGTTTTTCTGCTCTGTCACACCTGGCTCCACTAATAAACACAGAGATGCTGATGAGTTGCATCTATTACGACAGAGCAAAGAGAGCAAAATAAGACATTTAGTTGCTCATGCTCAGAATATGAGACTAAATGTTTGTAACTGTATAGTGACAAACTTGAACTGAACTAAACTGAAGTGAATTTGCATAGCAAGAAGGTCCAGGGACATTAATCCATTCTAAGTTTGGATGTTCTCCTCGTATTCGAGTGGGTTTCCTCCGGGTTCTCCAGTTTACTCCCACAGTTAAAAGACATGAAGATCTAGCCGTGAATGTGTCTGTGGGTGGGTGGATGGGTGGAAGGGTGGGTGTCCCAACTGATGGATGAATGCATGGACAGATGGATGGATGGGTGGATGGATGAACTGAATTCAGTTAGACTGAACTAGACTAAACTGACTTCAATTAATTGAAGTGAATTTAACTGAACTGGTCTGAGTTGAACTGAACTGAACTAAACTAAATCAAACTGAAGTGAAATAAATAAAGTAAACTAATCTAAACTGAAGCGAACAAACTGAATTCAAACTATCTAAATCAAAGCAACACAAACTAAACTGAACTCAATTACTTAAGCTCAATTGAAATTAACCTGAACTGAGATAAATTTGAATTTAATTCATCTAAACTGAATTGAACTGAACTCCAAAGATCTATTCCAAGGATCTAAATGAAAGCAACTCAAACTAAACTGAACTCAATTAATAAAACTGAAATGCACCTGAAACTGAATTCAATTTGAATTTAACTGAACTGAAATGAATGGAACCAAACTGAACCAACAACACAAAAAAAACAGTTCGTTATCCATAGTTTATAACTCTGACAGTTCATGAGCTTTGGTTGAATAAATTAAACCAAACTTAACCGAACTGATCTGAACTGAACTTGAAATGACAAAAAAAAAACCCCACAAAATACAGTTTAAATACATTTTTTTACAGTTTAAATTTTTTACAGTTTAAATCAGCCATTGGCTGTAATGTATAACTACATACTTACAATACAATATTCAGTATTTAAACAAAACACCGTATTTGATTAAACTGTAAAGCGCCCTCAAATCGTCTGTATTCTGTTCTCCTGGTTTTCCAGTTTGTCTGGATTCAACCTCCATGCTACAAGTCACAATAGATTAAACTTGCTGGATTTCTACGTCTCTCTTTCAGCTCCTATCCGCCCCCTCAGCGTGGCCTTGGCTGCCCCCGCCCACCGACCCCCCGGTCCACCTCAGCTGAATGAACCTGTCTCCTGCGCAGCGCTTGCATTGTCCCTTCCGAAACGTCCACCTCTGCGTTAAGGTGTCACACGGCAGAGGTCATGCGCAGGGACCACAAAAGAGTTATTCACAGCAAGACAGGTAGCAGCACGGGTTCAGTTCCTCTGTGATTTCCAATTCTCCGCTCCAAAAGGCTTTTCTGACAGACTAAAGTGCTTTTAAGGACACTCATTAATTAACTGATTATGCATCAATCCAAGCTTTTGTTTACCAAATGCCCAAAAAGTGCCTCAGGCATCTGGTTTTAAATGGAGCTCGCTCACAAAGCAACAGATGCCACAAGTTCTATCTTCTATAATTAATGCAAAATGAAGCCACTTAGTTCTGTGATGCTGCAACACCCACCCAGCTTTGGAGCAGAACAGGTGACTCTAATGCATTCTAAAGTCACGCATTTAGCTGAAATAAAAAGATGCTTTTGCTCATTAGCCTTGCAAATGCTTACTGCCAAACCCCTGCAGGTTCAAACCATATGCAGCGCTTTAAAGTGCCCATACTTTTCTATACTTTTCTGAGTTGGTGTTTGATGTAGGATAGAAACACTGTTAAAACTTAAGAACGTGCCGTTTACTCTCTGAACCCCTGTATCATTGTTAAATGAGAAGGGCAGCCAGTCAGAACAGAGATCATTTGCATGCATAAGTCTTAAAGGTATACTATATGGAAAAAAGTATTGGGACACCTAAACATTACACCAACAGGGACCTTAATGACACTGCATTAAAATACATAGACTTTAACATGGAGTTGCAAGCTATAACAGCTTCCACTCTTCTTGAAAGGCTTTCTTTCCACAAGAGTTTCTGTGGGAATTTGTGTCCATTCATTCTGTAGAGCATTTATGAGGTCAGACACTGATGTTGGAC
>JBBIGA010000040.1:4046511-4058963 GCA_037576975.1 Alestes dentex
TATATTTCATTCATAAATGAAAAACAACAATTTTGTTGCCAATGCCATAAGAGGATATTCTTGTTCAAAGTATGGGGTTAACACCAAAGCAGAGATTGTCATGATTACAGTCTACGGCCGCTAAGGGCCATCCTTGGACTTCTTAGTTATCCATTGTGGGTGTGGCCTAATCTCTGGTCGGCATTCGAGAGAAGGGTTTCAGCCAGCCAGAGATTAGGAGTGATTTTGTCTGATTTGTCATTGGTCCTCAGTTCTGTCGCTCGGGTATTTAAGATGATTGTGTCATTTGTGGTAGTTGTCACATTGTAAAAAAACTGTGAAATAGGAGCCACTGCATCTGGTATGGTTAAGGGGAGCGCCAAGTCTCACAATGTGCAAATCATTAAGTGCTAAGGCATCAAAACGAGGTGTGTATTTGAAAGACCAGATGTTGATTTTTGCATTGTTTTTTGTATATAACCCAGTAAAGGGGCAGTTGATTAGACTTGGTTGTTATGCATTTTAATTTTGATTTATTTCATGGGAAATAAAAATATACACTTTGGCCTACTGTTTACTTTTGTAACTTTTGCTGTTTCATTACACCCTTAGTACGCATTGAACAAACTAAATATTTGAGATGATAAGAAGTGTATCAATGCATGTTTCCTTTTTCATTTTTATTTATTTTTTTATTGTGTGGAAAACATGCAAATATAATAAAATAAAATAATCAGGTGAACTGGAGATCCTAAATGTTTCCTAGATGTTTCTATGTGTCCATCCTGTGACCTGTTTATGGAAGTTACATGTTTAAGGCATGAATTTTTAATGTGAGTGCTAAATAGTTACATGCCCACATAAATTGTGTTCATCCGCTGTCCTAAAATGTAAATATTGTACTGTACTTTTTGTTAGCAACAGGCAGGACATGTTACACTTCTACAGGTGTATCTGGGCGCTTATTTGTCTACCATTCTAACTTCTGCACAGCTCCTTTCGGATGAATCCTTTAAAAAGTTTACAAGTTCTGTCTGACTTTCTTGATGGTGCGCGTTCTGAAGTTGTGGGGCGCGACCTGGAGTTAGAGGGGCGTGACCATACGTTGTAGGGCGTGGTCTAAAATTATAGGGGGCGTGTTCTAAAGTTGTTTACAGTGAGGCGAAACTGAAAGTGAATCGAGTGGCGAAAGAGAACAGAGACTCATGGCGGAAGCAAACATTTCTGTGGACATGGAGCAACTGTGCTGCTCGGTCTGTCTGGACCTGCTGTCAGATCCAGTCACTATTCCCTGTGGACACAGCTACTGCACGACCTGCATTAGGGGCTACTGGGACCAGGCTGGACAGCAGACTGGGTGTTTCTGTCCCCAGTGCAGACGCAGCTTCTCCACCAGGCCTGAACTGAACAGAAACACCGTGCTCGCCGAGCTGGTGGAGAAATTTAGGGAATCTCAGAGACCTAAAATGTCCTCCAGTTCTGCATCCCCTGGGGTCGTTTGTGATGTGTGCAGTAGTGAAAAACAGCCTGCCCTCAGATCCTGCCTGGTCTGTCTGGTGTCTTACTGTGCCTTCCACCTTCAGCCCCACTTTGAATCTCCTGCTTTTAAGAAACACACCCTTATCCCAGCCTGCAGGAACCTTCAGGAGAGGATCTGCCCTGCACACGACCGTCTGTATGCGTTTTACTGTCATTCAGACCAGATGTGTGTCTGTTGTTTGTGCACTGTGGGAGAACACAAGAATCACAAGACAGTGCCAGCAGAGGCAGCCCGGTCTGAAAAAGTGGTACGGACAAATTATGTACTGAGAAGAAGTTCAGAAAACACCTAGTAGTATAAACTATTAAATAACAAAAATGATCACATATGTACAGCCATGGTAAAAAATCAGAGACCACCTTTCCCTTTTTTTTCTGTTCACTGTTAGTACAGTTTGCAGCTGTGTTTTATTTTCAGTTGAAGATCAGCCAAGAAATGTCAAAATGTTACTTTTTTAGTTTAGAACTGGAGCCTCAAGGCTAATGCTAGTCAAGTTAAGTCAAGTAGGTGTTTATTATAATTCAACCGCAAACACAGTACACAGTGAAATGAAGCAACATTCCTCTAGGACCATGGTGCAACACAAAGAACAAAAACAGACCCACAAAAAAACAAAAACCGGACGCCATAAGTTATAAAAATGGTCAAAAGTTCACACAATTGTTGCCTTGCGCTCCTAGAGCTTAAGTACAGAAGCAAAATTTTGACTCCAAACATGGCTAATATCTCATTTAACTAACAAATAACCTCATACTTTCTTCGTTTAGTGTTTCATTTTGCTTTTGGGAGCACAAGGATTTTTCTTAATTCATTTTTGTCTTTTTTGTCTTTTATTTATTTATTTATTTTAGTTTTCAGCTTACACTTTAGTTTAGTTTCATTGTTTCAGGTTCTTTATGGCATTTCTCTATTTCATTCCTCAAACTTCTCAAACAGGTGTATGGAGTTGGAATCTCAGGTATTTATTTTTGTTGTTGTTTTTGAACGAAGTCATCAGTTAAAGAATGATTTGTCTTTCCTCAAGGAGGTGCTCATGAATTGGAAAAAGATGATGAATCAGAAGATCCAGCAGGAAGAGAAATTGTGTGAGGATTTGAAAAATGCGATGAAAAATATTAAGGTTAGTTTGAGTTTGATCTCGGTGATGATTAGTGTTTTAGGTGGCTTAATTAAGCAACATTCTGGGGCAAACGACAAGGACATCTTCCTGATTTCACGTAGATGTGAATGTGTGTATTTGTTGCTTCTGTCCTCAGAGCTCTGCACAGTCGGCAGGCGAGGAGATTGAGCACATGTTCACTGAGCTGCTGGTCTCCATTGTGGGGAGGCGTTCGGAGGTGATGGAGCAGCTGACAGCCCAGGAGGAGAACGAACTCAGTGGAGCAGAAGGAGTCCTGGAGCAGGCTGAGATGGAGCTCGCTAATCTGAGGATAAGACAAGCTAAGATAGAACAGACCTTACAAACTCAGGATCACATTGAGTTCCTACAGGTTTGGCATTATTATCATTATTATCAGCATTTTTCAACAGTGAACAATCTTAAATTCTGAACTATTCCCTTGATCCAATGGGTCTCTACTACATTTTTATTTAAAAATAAATAACTTGGACACCCCTGGATTAGTTAAGTTCTTTGGAAAAACTAGCAGTTTTAAAATTATTCTGCAGATTAATTTTTCAAACAGCATACATATTATTATTATTATATTAATCATATTACACATAGGACTCGTAGTAGTTCAGTGAAGATATATTATTCATGATGTTCCTATGAAACGAGCATGTAAGATATCTTGTACCTATACGTGTGTGTGTGTGTTCCATGTATGTTTGTTATATGTGTATAATGTATGTAACATATTGTACATATACACATATACAAAGGATATTAACTCTGTCGTTGTAGCATTTCCTGTCTTTTACTGCTCCGTCTTGGATCGGAGCCTGTTCCAGCCCTCCTCCTAATCCCAAGGTCTCGTTTGAAGGCGTCATTCACTCCGTCTCTAAACTACAGAAGAGTGTGGAGGAAATCTGCACTACAGAGATAAGCAACATCTCAGAAAAAAGTGAGAGTCTTATGGCGTGGATCAGTTTTGCCAACTGTCCTCTTGCAATTCTGCCCTTTATGGAATTAATTTCTAATTCCGTTATTTAGGAAAGTGGCAGTACACCTAAGACATTTTGCACTGATAGATTATGGAAAGCCTTTCCCAGTGGTCAATATGTTTCTTTTCCTTTGTCACAGTTGTCGAAGAAGTCCGTATCTTCCGGTGTGGAAAGCCAAGGAAAAGTAAGTTCATGTAAATTCTTTTTTTACTGTCATAAATGACCATAATGCTCTCAATCATGTGTGTTCTCTTAAACAGAAACCCTGACACCAGAAGCACCACTGAATCCCTTCCCAGGTTAGTGATGGCTTGAAACTGGATAACTATTGAATGAGACTAATCACTGAACTGATACCATATAATCTTTGAACCATTATGGAAACATTTATGACTTCATTTGTACTCTGTGTTTCTCCAGAACCAAAGACGAGGGAAGACTTCTTACACTGTAAGTTTGTACATTTATATGAAAACATAAAAGATAATAAAAGATAATCCTTTATTAGTCCCACAGGTAAGAAATATGCATTGTCATGGCAGCAAGTGGACAGTAAGACCGGCATAAACAATAGAATAAAACACAACAGTATAATAAAAAAGAACATTATACAGATAATACAAAATATAAATATAGAAGTTTGTGTGTAAGCAAATATATATATGTATAAATCTATGTAAGTATACATATGTATGTACACATTGGACGCGGGAGAACTTTCAGAATAGTCTCGGCCCACAAGTGGGGGGGGGTCCACAGAGGGAGGGGGTCCGGATGGCGGCTGAGCGGTGGGATGCTAAGTGAAAGAGCGTGTAGGAGAGCAAACACTGGTTTTAAACCGTTTTTATTAGATGAAATCAGATTTTTATTGCTATTCTCTGAACTCTAAGGGTTACGGCTGCTTTTGTATTTCACAGATTCCTGTTACCTTACTTTGGAGCCCACACCTGACCACCAAAACCTGAGTGTGTGTTTGGACTATAGGGCTGTTGAGTGGGTTTCTTGTGATTCATCACTGAACAAGTGGCCTCAGGTGCTGTGCAGAGAAGGCCTAACAGGACGCTGCTACTGGGAGGCAGAGTGGTGCGGCAGTGGAATTTGCACCATAGGCCTGTGCACGGGAGGCCAGAGAAGGATGCAGAGTCTAGTGAGGGGTTTTGGACAAGACGCTCTGTCCTGGGGACTAGACTGCTTCCACCTGACCTACGTGTTTCGTCATAACAATGAAACTGTCACAGTCCCAGCCCCCAAGCAGACCACCACAGTGGGAGTCTATTTAGACCACAGGGCAGGGACTCTGTCCTTTTACAGCATCTCCAGCACAATGACCCTCCTCCACAGAGTCCATTCTAACTTTACAGAACCGTTGTACCCTGGTTTCGCTCTCTGGGCAAATTGCTGGCAGGATAGGCCACACTCAAATATCTTTTATAATTCTCCTTTTACCTCTGAGAAAGGGCATATGTCCCTCAAACTGATAAACCTGTGATTATCTTTTCTTTCCAGGAACATAGATATTACAACGTATCTGTGTCATCAGCAGAAAATGAGTGCTCACTTTTAAATAAGTATATTTAAAAGTTCTAATTAAAATGTTGTAACAATTTGATTTGTTCATTATAATAAATATATGTTATGCAAGACGACTTTAAAGAAGAAGTGTTATAATGATTAAGATTTGCCAGTCATCACAAGCAAGATATACATAGATCATTATAGTTTGTTTGATCAGAATTTTACATTTCAGAAGCTCTTTTTCTTTGGTATGTTTGACAGTTTTTTTTCAAATATCTCATTAATGCACCACAAACTGAAGCTGAGCTGTTCTTGAATTTGCATTTAAATAAATAAAGAAAATAAGTCTAAGTGTGTCCTGGTCAAGAGAGACGAACGCTGTATAGACAGAAGTATTGGGAGGTCTAACCATTACACCAACCGAGACTTTAATGACTAATTACATTCAAAGATATAGATATTGATATGGATAACATGGGTATGTAATAGACTTCTGCAGCTATAACGGCTTCCACTCTTCTTTTGTAGTGTTTCTGTGGAAAGTTGTGCCCATTCATTCTGTAGAGCATTTATGAGGTCAGGCACTGAGGTTGGACGAGAAGGCTTGGCTGGAATAGAAAAGGTTCTTCCCCAAACTGTGTC
Source organism: Alestes dentex (assembly GCA_037576975.1). NCBI lineage: Eukaryota > Metazoa > Chordata > Actinopteri > Characiformes > Alestidae > Alestes > Alestes dentex. The sequence continues at coordinate 4,052,294 of JBBIGA010000040.1, forward strand.
CACAAAGTTGGAATATCTCGGTCTGCTGAAGAATCAAGATTGTCCTTCACTGGAAGTAAAAGGCCTATCCCAACCCTGAAAAGCTGTGTCCCAATACTTTTGTCCATATAGTGTATCTAGCTGGTCTAACGCTGCTTAAGCTTTCATAGAGATTAAAGTTTTCACACCATCGTAAACACAACGGAGGACTCCGATATAAGGATTCTTGGTGAGATGAAAGGGTTTAATAAGACCAGAAGAGTTCAGAGGAAGGTGTTAGGTCTGTTGTAAGTAAACAGTCTTTAATAGTCGCAAGTAAAATGTTTGTTCGACTTAATGTGTTAAATAAAATGGTAACTGCCAAGTCTCTCTCTCTCTCTCTCTTTCTCTTTCTCTTATTCTCTCTCTCTCTCTCTCTCTCTCTCTCTCTCTCTCTCTCTCTCTCTCTCTCTCTCTCTCTCTCTGCTAGTGCTAGTAAAGGGGACATAAAAAAAAATAAATAAAAATTCAAAACCAGTGGATTTTCTTTTCAACAGGCAGAATTATGTCAACATTGTTAAAGCTTCAGAACATACCTTTTGCTCCCCAGTCCAGATAACAGCTCCAAAAACAGATAATTTTGAATTCATTATTTTGTCACAAATATCAGCACATTTACATATATATCTGCATGTTTAGCCTACATCACTTTATCCCTGCTCAGGCTGCTTCTTAACTAAGGCACAGTACAGAACTGTCAATCAAAACAGCTCATTTGCATATCATTCTTAAAGGCACAGTTACATGCACTGTTCCCTTTAAAGAGAAAAATGGAGGTCAAAAAATAGTCATGTTAAAATAATCTATATTGGGTGGACCCAAACTCCCACGAACACTATATGGACAAAAATATTGGGACACCTGACATTACACCAAGAGGGACTTTAATAGGGAGCTGATTATAACAGCTTCCACTCTTGGAAGGCTTTCCAAGAAGTTCCTTGATTTCCCTACTTATTAGCTGCCAGAAAGGCTTTTGTATAAAAAAAATAATTTTGAGTTGCATTAAATAGATAAAGCAGATAAATACTGCAATTTTCATGTGTGGAAAATTAGCCTTTGACTTTACGATGGCTTCATCTGAAGACCCTTATTATTAGAAAAGGCACAAAGTACAGAAGACTTCTAAAACAAAAGAAAACTTCTAAAAAAAAAAAAATCCAATTGCACACAAAAATGGACAAAAATACTTAATTCAGCCTTTGACAAGTCTCCACAAGCACATATACTGTCAGAATAGAAAAAATGTGAAAAAATGTGATATAAAAAAAATGTATTGTTTTTATATGCAGTAATCTTCAACCCTATTAAAATGGTCTTAAGGGTTGCTGATGCTGCAACTTTATGTAGGTTTTAAAATGAAGTGTGTAATGTGAATGTGTTTTATTTTTTATTTTGTAGGGTTGAGAAGTACAGGCCACAGACACTGGATGACTTGATCTCTCATCAAGACATTCTGAGCACAAGTGAGTAATGAATTAACACAAAGAATGACCAAAAGGCACTAATGACATGACAATAAATCATGGTGACTTAAAGACTGGCCGTCTAATGCTTGATGCTTTGAGTTTTAATTAGGTAGTTTAAGGCTGCTAACATCTTAGTTGTGGAGTTTGAGATCAAAACTTATTGCTGGGTGTTGGTAGTTTAGTGCCAATAGCATATTGCACAACCTAATTTTCTACTTTCAGCTGCTCCCGATTAGGGGTCGCCACAGCGGATTAACCGTCTCCATCTCTTTCTGTCTTCTGAACGTTCCTCTCTCACACCTACTGCCTGTATGTTGTCCCTCACCACATCCATAAACCTCCTACTAGACCCTCCTGTTCTTCTCTTCCCTGCAGCTCCATCTTCACCATCCTCCTCCCACCACACTCAGTCTTTCCTCAACATACTCCTCCCAACACACTCAGAGTCTGTCCTCAACATCCTCCTCAGAGTCTCTCCTCAGTCCAAACTACTGCAATCTCACCTCACTAATTTGTTCCTCCAAAAGGACCAACTCGAGCTTTCCTTCTGATAAACTCATACATGATCCTGTCTATCCTTGTCACTCCCAGTGTAGGTCTTAACATTTGCAGTTTTGCCACCTCCAGCTCTCCTTCCTGTCTTTTCCTCAGTGCCACTGGTGACTATGGAGAAAAGTGATGTCATTCGTCATTGAAATTCTTCATAAATAGAAGTTAAAAAGTGCAGAAACTTTTTTGGATGTCCCTCGTAAAATCAAAGGATGCAGGGGTTTTTTTTCCTTTTTTTTTTTCCCCCCTAACCACTGGATGTTCACTGTGGTTTAGACAGCTTTGTTCACAAGCATCTCTGAATCCTCCTCCTCAGTTCAAAAGTTCATCAGCGAAGACAGACTGCCTCATCTGCTGTTTTACGGGCCTCCAGGAACAGGAAAAACCTCTACGATCCTAGCCTGTGCTAAACAGCTCTACAAGGATAAAGAGTTCAATTCCATGGTTCTGGAGGTACTACAGACCTAAGCTTTTTTTTTTTTTTTTTTTTTCTGCCAGAGTTCTTCTCAAAACAACCCTGCAATGTTTTTAACCGTGCCTGTCTGATTACAAGAGTTATGTCTTGGTTTGTTTATTTGAGTCTCCATTTTTTCTGTTGTACTATTAAGTACAGAGACAAGTAGAAATTAATGTCCAGTGTAATTAAACAGTAACAGATGCAGATGAGGTCCAGAAAATTGTCAGAGTATTCCCTTAACAAAGATCCCTAGAGTTAATCTATAAGTGTAAATTATAGCATCTGCCAAATTAATGTTTAGGTAGAGGTGGATCTTGGTCTCACACTTATCCAACAGCAGCTTTCTTGTGTTTTATGGAGGCTTGATTAACATGTCATGTCCCTTTTGCAGATATTTGTCTTCCAAAATCAAATAAAAATATACTTTCAACTATAGGTATTAAATTGGGCTGTAGATTGAAGATTCATGTTTTTGTTTGTAAAGCTCAATGCTTCGGATGATCGTGGTATAGATGTGGTTCGAGGCCCCATCCTCAGCTTCGCCAGCACCAGGACCATTTTCAAGTAAGAGCACTATATGACCCTGTGGTTCATTCAGAAAATACTTGTTTGATGAATGTGCACGGCTTCATAAAAGAGGCGTAAATCCAGGCACAGATCCTAAAGGTTCAACTTGGTTTGCATAAAGACCAAAAACTGCTATAGCCTGCTTCGTTTTTTTTTTATTCTGCAGTTATTTAGAATCAACTCGAGTTTCTATGTGTTGTGTCTGCTTCTGTGTCTAGGTCTGAGCTCTTCGTTTTTGTTTCTTATGTGATTTTCTGCAGGAAGGGTTTTAAACTGGTGATTCTGGACGAGGCGGATGCAATGACCCAGGATGCTCAGAACGCTTTAAGGAGAGGTAGCAAACCATCTGCCCCTCTACCAGCTTACCTGCTGGGTTCCCAAATGGCTCTGTGGCTAAACGAAGCTGCTTAGTTTTTTTACTAGCCCAGGAGACTGCTCTTTAAAGATATAGATGGGATCAGGACTTTCCAATAGAAATTTTGTATTGCAGTAAAATAGGTGCATGTTTCTGTTCAGCCAAAACATTAAAACCACCTGCCTAATATTGTGTGGGTCCATCTCGTGCACCCAAAACGGCTTTGACCTGTCAAGGCGTGGACTCCCCAAGACCTCTGAAGGTGAGCTGCGGCAGATCCTTTTAAGTTTTGTAAGTTGCAAGGTTGCAGAACGGTGTTGGCAGTGTGTCCGGGTGCATTATCCTGCTGAAGGAGGACACCGCTATTAGGGAATACTGTTATACTGCTATTAGGGAATACTGTTGCACTGAAGGGGTTTACTTGGTCTGCAACAGTGTTTAGATAAGTGCTACAATGTAACATGAGTGGCAGGGCCTGAGGCCTCCCAGCTCCTTGCCCAGAGCTTCACACTGCCTTTGCTGGCTTGTCTTCTTCCCATAGTGCATCTTGGTGTCATCTCTTCCCAAGGTAATGCTCACATCCCCAGGTGGGCAGGGGTTCGCATGGGTACTCTGACCAGTCTGCTCGTACGCAACCCCATAAACATCAAGCTACAATCCATTGTGTGTTTTGACACCTTTCTGTCATAGCCAGCATTACATTTCAGCAGTTTGTGCTACAGTAGCTCCTCTGTGGGAGCAGACCAGATGGGCTAGCCTTTGCTCCCGTTGTGCATCAGTGATTGGGTGCCTGTGACCTTTTAACTGGTTTAGTGGTTGTTCCTCACTGCAAACTGGGTACACACCACAACACCTGTTGGTTTTGGAGATCCTGTGACTCCGTTGTTCTGGCCCTCACAGTTTAGATTCCAACACATCAGAATTTACTTTTCACTTGCTGCTTAGTATATTCCGCCCCTCGTCATTCACGTCACCTGTCAGTGGTTGTAATGTTGTGGCTGATTGCTGATGTAACCAGTGTTAAAATACCTCTTCTTTAATATTGTAGTCTAACTTAATGAGGTTTTCCCGAACACTCTCTTTCTCTTAGTGATCGAGAAGTTCACAGAGAACACCCGCTTCTGCCTGATCTGTAACTACTTGTCTAAAATCATCCCAGCACTTCAATCCCGATGCACGCGGTTCCGTTTCGGCCCGCTTTCCCAAAACCAGATGATCCCCAGACTAGAGCACGTCATCCAGCAGGAGAGGTGAGTGAGTCCCAACACCCGCTGATTGCATTTATACTGTAAATCATACAGTATGGGTTTAGATTACACTGTCCCTAGTAGTAGGTCAACAAACAATCTACTGATTTAAAAATATACAACACACAAACAATAAAAATGATCTTATTTGATAAGACCATAACTAACTATGCATAGTATTCAGATTAAAAAATACATTATAACACATTAGAAGACAACTTTATGCAAAAAACACATTGTGGAAAAGCGCAAGTACGTGTGTCCAAGTTCATTTTTCATGTGTGTGATTAGTGCCATTAGGTATGCCTACCTTGTATCTACACCCATTGTTCATTTTATCAGCTCCACTCATCATATAGATGCACTTTACCCTGTTTGTCAGTGATCAGGACCTCCACAGGAACAGCAGCAGGGGTGGTGGATCATTCTCAGCACAACTGTCACACTGACACAGTAGTGGCACATTCATATGTGTGTTCTACAGAGCAGATCACACACACAGCAGTCCTGCTGGAGTTTCTAAACACTATGTCCCCTTACTGTCCACCCTGTCATACATCTAACTGTTTTGTCCACTTTACACTTAATGATCTGTTGCTGCACAGTTCGTTCATCATCCAGTAGTCTTTCATCAGTGTTCAGTTTTTTACCATTTTATATGAAGTGGTGGATGAAGAATTTGTCATTCTTTATACTGAAGTGAGGGACTAGATGAGAAAACGTATGCTAAAATTCTTAAACACACCGTTTCAGTTGTACTGTGTCTTCCCAGTCCTGCTGAGAAGTGGGTAGATTGGTAGTTTGATAAACTTTATTGGTCCCCAAAGGGTAATTGCAGAATAACCAACATGTTAACATAAACTCATGAAAAATTCAGGTGAATTTTGTCTGTCTGTGTTCCCTGTGCTATTCTCTCAGCATCGATATCACTCCAGATGGCATGAAGGCCATTGTGACCCTGTCAACAGGAGACATGAGGCGATCATTAAATATTTTACAGGTGCGTGAGTCGGAAAAGCATTTAATATTGTAATCTATCGCAAATATTGTTTTAATGTTTTACTAGCTGCAGTATTGAAAGCAAATGGACAAATGACAAATATTTGATGGTTGTCTGTGCAGAGTACTCATATGGCCTACGGGAAAGTGACAGAGGAGACTGTTTACACGTGCACTGGACATCCCCTCCGGTCAGATATCGCCAACATACTGGACTGGGCCTTAAACAAAGACTTCACGACGGCATACAACCGTATCCTTACTGCCTTTTCACTTGGTGTCTAGTTTGATCAGAAACACAAAAACACCTGAAAATAGAAGATTCCTCCTTAAAGCACTTTCACCAGAAATTCTCCAGCTGAAGACTCTGAAAGGTCTAGCGCTGCATGACATTTTGACGGAGGTGCATCTTCTCGTACACAGAGGTAAGGTGCCTACAAATGAATGGCAAATTAAAAAACGCTATGAAAACCATGAAACAACTGTAAACAGCTGTTTGTGGAAGGCTGAGGAAGCCCATCAATGGTTTGTATAGAATGTAAAACGCAGTCACTTTCTCTCCTGTCCAGTGTAGTAGTACAGAATTCAGGACAGGCCTGTGCACGGTACTCTCACCTATTAAGGGGTGTGCACAGTATACGTCTTTATTTGTGTCCACAATTCATAATGAATATGCACAAGGACACAAATTTAACAGTTGCAGCATTTTCTCAGACATGTATCAGTCGTATGACTCTGACATGAACCAAAGCAGCTGATGTTATGGATATACACAGCACCTTCTTTTCCAGATATGGCAACTTCCAGTTAATAGATGATATTGAACAGTACTTGGTCCAGTACATGGTCCAGGCTGCCAAATATGAACACAAGGCACTTACAACTGTAGCCAAGATCACTGATTTGTTGCACAGAACTCTTACGTATTCACTGGTGCGCGCGCACACACACACACACACACACACACACACACACACACACACACACACACACACACACACACACACAC
>JBBIGA010000040.1:4115705-4128823 GCA_037576975.1 Alestes dentex
GAGAGAGAGAGAGAGAGAGAGAGAGAGAGAGCGAGAGAGAGAGCGAGAGAGAGAGCGAGAGAGAGAGAGAGAGAGAGAGAGAGAGAGCGAGCAAGAGCAAGAGCGAGAAACAGAGAGAGAGAGTGTGTGTGTATGGTCCGTACCTATATCCACAGGCTGGTCAGAATAGACTCTGGGAGGCGGCTGCTGTTTTCGTCTCACGATCTCCACGATGAGAGGAGTGGAAAGGTGCTCAAACTCCTTGGTCATTATCACCTGGTTAAAATGGGTCTCCTTCACCACAAAGTTAAGGCAGTGCTCCTGTGGAAACAGAAATACAGATTAATAAAGATGAAAGAAAAGCAGCTTGTATGTTATAATTGGTTTAATGCAATCATAATGCTGTCATCATGTCAGTTTTAACCCAAGAAGCATTAGGCTTCACACTACATGGTTTAAGACCTGATTTTCCACTCGCAGGTTTTGGAGATCACTAAGAAAAGCCCCCGACAAGAAGCAAAAAACTCGCAAACACCCAAACAATATCAAGCAGGGTTGATATCTAGACCTATTGCTATAGTGTGATAAATGCTGGGACCCAGCTGTGACTGACAGTGAGTGCGGTGATGAGCTACAACCAATGAGAGCATGAGGTGACGGGAAACCTACATTAACAAGTATGGCGTATCCCAGTGCATTTTTCACCCACATTTTTTATTTTCCTCCTTGTTTTTCATTGTAAATTAACGCACAAACAACTTGACTCACTCACATCCTGCTTGCATCCATTTTTGGAAGAAAAAAAAATCTGTCTGACTTCAAGATTCCCCATAAGACTGCAAGTTATGTACTGCGAACACTACAATGAGCAGACAACTGTGTTTACGTTATTAGGGTACTAAACGTAGCACAGGAAAATGTATTTTAGATGGAACTGACTTATAACTCACTCACGTTCCGCAGGTGAAAACCACTGACTCACGCATGTTTAGCAAGCTGAAGTGTTCCACAAGTTTCTTCTTGTTTTCTAGGTGTACATATTACAGAAGCTGGTGTTTTCACATCCTTACCTTGAGCTGGTCAAGCTGAAGCTTGTTTGCATTTTCACACACACTGAGGACGTTCTGTAAGTCGACGGAGGCTTCAATGTACTGAACACACAGCTGCTCCAGCCGGGAGAGTTTAAAACTCAAGGCAAGTTTGTACACATCCATTATCAACAGGACATCTTGAACATGGCCTGAGGACAGTTGGGTAAGAGAGCAGGGGTCACACGGAGTGCTGAAATGAATTTATTGCTACTTTTTGACAAGAGTTGTTCTTGTTCCACATTCATCTACAACATTAACAAAAGAAGAACAAAAGTCTGAATTTATTTATCCAGAACTAAAGTCGTTTTCTCTTTTCAGTCTAAATAGCACTATTACTTAAATCTCAGACTTCACAGCAAATAGACTTCGATTCTTTGAAAATGCATCATGAAATCTTGAATTTCACCAGAATTCGGTAAATCTGTTTGTGATTCAGAAATATTTTTATTATATTCAAAATATTTTTACTTATGCAATAGTAATATAGACAGTAAAAACTTTAGTTTGAAAATAGCACAATAACATTATTTTAACCCAAAACAGGTACACACTTCGTTCAATATTAGTACGATACTTTTTTAAATAATGTTTTTAAATCAATGCAGTTAAACCGCCACCTTCACTTAATGTATTTTTACACTGCAATCTATTTCATCAGTAAGTGTTGTGCCCTTCATAAAGAGTGGATGGTGAGAGCTCACCTCTGCGAGGATACTGGATCTTATCCGTGTACAGGAACTGCATCAGCACCTCAAATGGCTGAGCCTCCGCCTCCCTGATGGAGACCTCCAACAGAGGAGGCCCTCCCGACGACCTTCCAGTGCCAAGGGTCTCCTTCGGCTTGTCTGTTCCGGACTCCTCGCTCTCCTCACTTGCCTCCTGTTTACTCTTCTACAGAAAGACACAAAGGAAGAGCATTCACTTTGAAACTCTCTGCTTAAACAGGCATCTAGCAACTTTAATTCTCAGGCATTTTCAGTTAAAATGCTTTGCTCCTACAAGTAGTATTTAAACATTTGACTACATATATGTGTATTTAACCATTTTGTAATTATCTGATTAAGCTGTACATATGTGTATAGGATTTTGCAATATTTGTGCAATGTCTCTAAACGAAAGAAAATGCACTGTAATCTGAAGTAAACCTGTTTTTGTCGATCTCTGGCCTGGAGAATCTTCTTCCGCAGCCACTGGCAGCGTGCTGTTACTATGGCAATATGGCCCAGAACCCTCTCTTCTCTCTAGAGAAGGGGGGGAGGGAGGGAGAGAAGGGGAAGGGGAGAGGGAGAGAGAAAAAGAGAGAGATAGAGAGAAATAGTGAGAGAGACAGCCAGAGAGAAATAGTGAGGGAGAGAGAAACAGAAAGAAATAGTGAGAGAAAGAGAGACAGAGAGAAACAGTGAGAGAAAGAGAGACACAGAGAGAAATAGTGAGGGAGAGAGACACAGAAATAGTGAGAGAGAAACAGAGAGAGACGAGAGAAATTGTGAGACACAGGGAGAGAGAGAGAGAGAGAGACAGAGAGTGGGAGAGATGAGAGAGAGAAATAGTGAGAGAGAGGAGCAGAGAAAGAGACAAAAGAGAAATAGTGAGAGAGACAGACAGAAATAACACTTTGGTAATAGTTACATTAAAATACGGTTCAAGATTAAAACAAAATTAATTTGAGTTACTTTTATTGGTCTTTACTCATGTTTTCTTATTACTCACTAAAAAAAAAGTTCTTATCATTATTAATACCTCTCCCAGGATGAACTCAACATCACAAAACTGTCGGTTCTCCCACAGCTTGCCATAGTCTTCGTGAAGAGTGCATTTCGGATAACAAGAGAACTATATGAAGGAAAAGAAATAGAAAAAAATCCACATTTTCTTTCGGTCATTTTAAAGGAAAGAGAACAGCTACGAATTAGCAAATAAATCCATGCTAATGTGATTTCATTCAGTGAGTACCATTATTGGTATTTTTGATCAAATTTCACAATCAAACACTGTTCGACTACACAGACTGATTATCGATCAATAGAATTCGAATTCTACACTGCTCACCTGAAACCTGTACATCTCTCCGCTGCGAACATTGTTATCGACTGTTCCTCCAAAGATGTACATGGCATCGTGGATTACTGCTGCCGCGTGGAACAACCTCCCACTAGGCATCTGAGAGTAAATGTGTGTCACATTAGGCTCAGTTACATGTAATTCTGTTCTATTTTATAGATGCAGGTCTTCTTTAATATATAATACAATCATTCCCTTTTTGGCCGATATATAACTTTTTAGGTAGGAGTTTTAAACTGCCAAATGCCAATTCTGTGAGTGCCATGGTCTAAACTAATTTGTTTGGTACTTTATGCCGTGCAAACTATGCATTTTATACAACATAACAATAATATGCATTCTAACAGTAAGAATGTATCAATACTGAATTTCTAGGCCAATAATGATACACTGATAATACACCTTGCTGTTGCCAGTACCATTACTAACAATGCAGAACTGTTTAAACTGTGTAGATACTATAATCAGCATATGAAGTACTGTGCACATAAGACATTTCAAGACTCCCTTCCTGGCTTCAAACATCTCCTTAACACTGTTCAGAGAGAATCTCCTCTAATCTATCTTCTTGCACTACTCCTATATAAGACTTTAGCACTTAGAGCTCTCTTCTGGTTCTCACATGGTCCTGAAACTTGAGTGCTCCTTGTATTGTAAGTCGCTTTGGATAAAATCGTCTGCCGAATGAATGTGAGACGAAAAGGATATGAAAAATAAAGTACATTATAAACAAGATAAATAAGCACATATGATTTAGCAAAATCAGATATGAGTTATTGTAAAGAATGTATGTATTCAGAGTACTCAGGAGACACTGTTGTACAGACACCGAACAGTCTTGCTATGGCAATATCAGACCACCAATAAAACTGTATTTTTCACATTCATCTTTCAATATATTGGTCCTCATACTCTTGATTTATGGGATTACCTCACTGTCTGTGCTGGGCTGAATCACCTCCCAGGTCTGAGAGTCTACATCGTAGCAGTGGAGCTCGTTGGGCAGGGTGTTATCCGCTGCTCCACCAAACACATACAGGTGACGGTCGAACGCTACCATGGTGTGGCCGTAGCGCCTCTGGGGCGGTGGGGGGGACCCCCTCAGTAAGTGCTCAGTTGGGATGCGTGTCCATCTGCGAGGTTTGATCCAAAAATCAAAAGATCAGTTTGTGCTGTTCAAATCGTTTTAATGAATGACAAATGTTGATAATATTATATTTCTATTACACTTACATATGACCTTTAAACTCAAACTGGAATAGGTTGTTGGTGATCTTGGCCCCGCTCTGACCAGAGAAGACAAACATCTTGTCCCGACACACAGCTACTGGGAAGTTACAGCAGGAGGGTGGAATCTCACCACTCTGTTCAATCTGGGGCAGAAAAAACAGAGCATTTTCTGTCACCCACCACATCTCATAGCAATGGCCCACCTCTAGAATACAAAACTTGTTGGTTAACTTGGTAATAGCAGATAATGCTACCATTTTTACAGGTCATTAGGTACTATTTTATAAAACACTTATTCTTTTGTATGCATGTTATGTACTACATTGCAGAGACAAATACATGACACGAGACCTGAATACATTGATTTGTAAATCCAGTAAAGATCAATACTAATTCCATCGTGCTTGAATTTCACAAAAAGCATTACTTTGTTTCTGTTTTTCCTTTTGCATGTTTGTAGCAAAAATGCTGGCCATTTGGTTTTAGTTACAGCATCATTCAATTACAAACATACACCAACACTCAACAACACCGACTGTCTCCACCACTTTTTTTTCATTTTGGTGATGCAATGCCAGCAATGTGTTATATAAGCACAGTTGTTATATTATGACACAAAACATACATGTGCTGTGAGCAAAATAACAAGTTATGTAAAATTTCATGAGACACAATGTAATACTACAGTCAATGTGTACGAGCAGCCAATTCACAAAAATCATTTTCTGTTTTCTTTAGTGAGACCAGAAGGACATATTACCATTCCTGATTTGCATTATGCTGCAATTACAACAAAATATGTTATCATCCAACTGGACAGGGACCCTTTTTATGTTGTAATCAAACAAATTTAAACCTACACTTGTTGTTCGGGCACTTATTTCTGGACCCGGCCCTTACCCCGAGTCATCGTTATTAAAAACATGTCATAATTTACGTAAGAACATGTCAGACTACATAGCAAATACCTATAAGACCAGAGTAAAGCTTAACTGTCGGAGTCACTTTGAATCCCATTGCGTGTCTGCTCTAATTGCACTACAGATGCTTTACATGTGTTAGTGTTCATAGTTAAAAGTTTCGTTATTTTAAATTTAATTTTTTTTTTTTTTTTAAGTCGAGTCCATGTGCTTACTCACCTCTTCCCAGCAAGCCTGCTCACGATCCTGGAGACCAATGGTCCACATGTCGTTCAGCCTGTGGAGAAAACAAACCAAATCAGACTTATTCTATCATAGCCTTGACATTTCTGACATTTTTAATGACATTTTAAGCAACGACTCCACAAACTCTCGGTTGCTCAGGACTGTAATGTGCATAAAACAAAATAAATTTTTTTTTTGACTCACAGTGTGGCTTATGTCTATAAACTTACCTTGCATTTCCATCATAACCAGCAAAAATCCACAGCTTGTCATTATAAACTGTGGCTCCATGGGCAGACCTGGCTACTAACCTGAAATACACATATCCCGTAAACTGTTTAGATCGATAAGTCTATGGTAGATTTTACACACAAAAGAATATAAGCATCGTCAAACTAAGTCTTACCTCCCCTCCACCTTCCACTCTGTCCATTGGCCAGTGGCGAACTTATACTCAAACAGGTCATTTTTGTTCTTCAGATTGGAGTTTGAATATATATCTCCTGTGTAGCCACCTAAACCATTGCAAACGGTCACAACGTTTAAATGCAAATCAAAACTAATGTAACCAAAATAAATATACTGTTTACTAAGAAGCAACCTTGTCCACCAAGGAAAAACAGTCCTGTACCGAGTGAAAAAGCATCCTCAACAAAAAGAGCGTTTAAAAAACAAAACTCTGTAGCTTTGAGCTACAGTTGGTCTCTGGTACCACCTGCTGGACAAAAATGGATCTCCAGCAATAACCGTGAGGTGTTCCTCTTTACAAAGGCACAGAGAACATGACGAATGAACCTGTATTTCTGGGAAAAAAAAAAACTTTATGCCAAACTGTTTTTCATTACTAGAACATAACTCTGAATATTTGGGTTTATTCTTCGCAGCTATATTCACTGATACAGCATGAAGAACAGGATGTTTTATGAAAGTATTACAGCCTTTTTAAGGTAAACCAGTCTAGACAGTAGCAGAAACTATATTTAGATAGTCACGGTCTGTCTGATGATGCACTCAATTCTGTGCCCTTCGGTATTATTATTGTTGGCGAATTACCAAGCGAAGCCTGCTCATAATTCAGATTAAAAACAAAATCTAGTCATTTTAAGGGTTCCTCCAAAAACTTTTGTTCTTAAATGTGGTGGAAAATGATTTAAAGTGGGTCCATGATAACAGAAGAATACAAAGGAAACACCTATATATATATATATAATTATTATTTTTTTTTAATTGTATTTTATTTTTTTTAATGTTGTGCATGAGAGAAATGCAACCAGTACCAGAACTGATTAAAAAACTTACCAAATACAAACATGCTGCTTCCATACACTACAGCAGAGTGGTGATATCTGGGTGCAGGTGGGGTACCAGTAGTAAACGCCCTGTTCAGTTAAAAACAGCAGTGCAAACAAACAACTGTAAGAATCATATGATTCTAAAAACGACCCACAAGAATAAAAACAGAACATAAGCAAGACACCCACCGGCACCATGAACAGTCCTTCACATCGAAGCGCAGAAGATCATTAAGCATGTTTTTCCTGCAAGAATAACAGAGATGAGACTTCGGCAGGTATCAGAAGCAACCCGCTTCATCCTTTATAAGAAGGAGCTGTGCACAGCTTCTTACCCATTGTCCCCTCCAAACACGTAGATGGCATCCCTGTACGCCACAACTGTGTGCTTGCTGCGTCTGGAAGGATACAGACATCACCCATCAATCACCAAATACAATTTTCATATTTTGCTTCCAAAGATCCAGACTTTCTCGTATTTTAATGTGTTCTTGAGGAACAGTTCTCCAGGCTTCCTGAGGGAACTTCCCAGTTTCAGAGGAATGTTTCTGTTGGTTAAGACACACAGTGACCTACGTATGAATCGTTCAACTGAACAAAGCGCATCTAACTGAAGTCCTGAACCAGTGAAGAACCAGGAGCAGATGATTCCAGATGATCAGGCGGTGATCAGTATACTGGTGGTGCTGAATGCTGTGTGGTTGGAACTCCTTTATCTAGGCTCCTTGTATCTTTAGGCTCTTTGCAGACTGTCACAGCAAAATATTTGTTCCCATTTCTTTCATTTAATCTACTCAATATGCCAAAGATAAGACAGTTTGACTGGCAGAAAATAGCATTTTCACCCCAGCAAGGTGATCCAAAGCAAAATATACAGAAATCAGGGGTGGCTCAAGACTTTACTGTATTACTTTATGCTCTTGATTAATTAACTGCACAGAAACAAAAACCCATTTGATTCTAAAGGATAAAAAGAGGTTGGAAAACGGTCATTTAACAAAAAATTGAGACTGGTTTGGTCCAACCAACCACACAAACATTACACAAATAAACTACAATAAATATGCAGAATATGGGCCCTTTAATGAGAAGCACAATATTTCATGTGCACAGTATGTTCAGATGCTGCTAATGTCCTTCCTTGTGCAATATTATATATTACAAACTCCAAGTAAACCATCATATACCTCAATCTCTTAATTTCCACATGTTGAATTTGTTGTTTTTCATGTGCAATTTCTTTACATGCAACACTATTTAATTCTTCATACTGTTATTTGTGCAGTAATCTGCTACCCAGTGTGTCCTTGCTCACAAAATGTTTTACATATATGCAGGTAAAAAGTTTATTTTTATTACATGTACACACACCATGCGCAACTGGACTGTTTATTCTTTATATACCTTATGTCTAATGGTCACTATCTGCACTTTAGACAGGTATTATTGTTATATACACACTCTGGTCACGGAGAAACATTGTTTCATCTCACTATGGACTTGTATACAGTTACTAATGACAAAGTGAACCTTATGACCTTATCAGAATCAGAAAACTTTATTGATCCCAGAGGAAACTGCTTAAGTGCAGCTGACCAGTCTAGCTCTTTATACATACACTATATGGACAAAAGTCTTGGGATGCCTGACCATTACACCAACAGGGACAATGACATTGCATTCAAATACGCAGACTTCATTATGGAGTCCCCCCCCCCTTTTCCCTGTTTTTGGGGTACATTCATTCTGTAGAGCATTTATGAGGTCAGCCACTGATAGTGGATGAGAAGGCCTGGTTCGCAATCTCGCTTTGTGCATTGGGGCACAGTCATGGTGGAATAGAAAAGGGCTTCTCCAGACTGTGCCCACAAAGTTAAAAAAACACAGTATGCCGAAGCATTAAGATTGTCCTTCACTGTAAGGGGCCTAGAACAATACCCTAAAAAAAACACGTGTCCCAATAATTTTATCCATATAGTGTATGCTTTCTTGAGGTTATACATTAACACTGTGCTTTTAGACTTTACCATACACACATACACAATGAATGAACGCATTTGGGAATCAGTAATATTGGCCCTCCATACCTCGCACCCACAAACTCGTCGCACGGTGGAAGCCTTCTCCAGCGATGGACGGTCTCGAAGGGACCAAAGTTGAGTGTCAGGTACTCAACACTGTCCGAGCAGCTGTGGTCGAAGTCCACACTTGGGGCCACTTTCGATTTACAAGACATGGCTCCAGGAAACCATGACATTCAGCAGGAGCACAACAGGGCTGCGTCTGACCACCACAGGGGGAAAGAAACCAGCCAGCTCGGCCTGTGATTAAACGATTGTGGGTTCGAATCCCAGGACTGCTAGTGGCACCACTGCTCCCAGGCGCTGCGTTTCTGGCTGCCTGCTGCTTCACTGAATGGGTTAAATACAAAGAGGGAATTTCACACTGTTCACACTGGGCGTTGTGGTGTATTCACATATGACAAATGGACACTTGACAAATGACACACTTCACACCTACACTGTGTGAGTGACTGGCCAATTCAACCCCCTAAAATGTGCAGTTAGTACGTTTTTCAGCCCAAGAGCCATATTGAGCATCTTTAACAAGCCCTAAAGACAACATTATAAGTCTGACAGTTGTCATAGTTACCTGCAGTTTCATTTTGCTAGCTAGCTGGCTAGCCAACAACTCCCACACTGGCGAGCCCTTTAAACGTGTCCATCATGCGGTTTTCTCGAAGTCCACGCGTCCTAGATATCAACTAAAGCTCAGTATATGTCACACGTCAAAAATACCGGGCATAAAAACGAATGATAATTGTATTTACTGCCACCCGGCTACAGCAAAATAAACATGTTAGCTCCTCTCCTTGATATGGGCGGAGCCTCAGCAGCAGCAGCAGCACTTGCCATGCGTGATTTCTTCGATTCTGATTGGTCCATTCGCTCGATTCATAAATTTTTATTTTCTAACATTTCTTCTTCTTCTTCTTCTTCTCCTTATCAGTTACAGTAGTAGAAGTAGTAGTAGTAGTATTGTTGTTGTTCACAACATCTAATAACGCTCAGATTTCACATTTTTGTTTTTATTTAATTTATTTTTGTCATTGACTACTTCGTATTCTTACTTGTTTTGAAAAGTACCTTCTACCTCAAAGCATACATTATGTGGACAAAAGTATTAGGACACACCTGTTTTTCAGTTTGGGCTAAGCCCCTTACTTACAGTGAAGGACAAACTTAATACTTCAGCAGACCAAGACATTATGAACAACGCCATGCTTCCAAGTTTGTGGACACAGTTTGGGGAAGAACCTTTTCTATTCCATCATGAATGTGCCCCAGTGCACAAAGCAAGGTCCAAAAAGACATGGTGGGATGAGTTCGGTGTGGAAGAACCTGACTGGCCCGCACAGAGCCCTGACCTCAACCCCATCCAACACCTTTGTGAACTCATTTATGAACTCATAAACAGTCTAAAGAATGAACGGGCACAATTTCTACAGAAACCTCAAAATCTTGTGGAAAGCCTTCCATGAAGAGTGGAAGCTGTTAAAGGGGACCAACTCCATATTAAAGTCTATGGATTTGAATGTAATGTCATTCAAGTCCCTGTTGGTGTAATTGTCAGGTGTCCCGATACTTTTGTCCATAAGGTGTACATAAAATAGGTAAACTTAAAGTTGGCAAGAGACCGTTCTGTATTATAATGAGCTAATGACGTTTATTTGTCGTAGTGTCTCTCCGCGCTATGATTGGTTCACAGGCGTTTTGGGGTGGGGCCACCAAGTGGCGCTCGCGGCAAGCAAAGGAAAACGCGCCAAATTCTGAGTCGTCGGGGGAACAAGTGAATAGCAATGTTTACATGTTATAAGTTAATATAAAACTTAGTTTCTGTTAACTCGCATGCCAACCAGGGCATCGAGATCAATAAGAGGAGGCAGTTTGAAATCGTAGAGGCTGAGAAGATAGAGAAAAGTTGATGTAATACACGTCAACACTGCTTTAGAGGCTGAATTGTGCTAAGCTAATGGTGGTTGACAGAAGTAGCAGCAGCTTCTAAACAAAGCAAAACAACAGTCCGAAGAACTTCAAAATGGTTTTGCAGAACAGTGGACGATACAGGGCAGACCGTGATGGAGGAGATCAGGAGAACCAGCAGTAAGTTCGTTTTTACAATAGCTTAATCCATACTGAATAAAAGCCACTATTTACGCCTGGCCATTACACCAGCAGGTACTTTAATGGCATTGCACTAAAATACATAGACTTCAATATGGAGTCCTCCCTTTGTATATATGAGTTTCCACTCTTCCACTCTGGAAGCCTTTCCATAAGATTTTGGAGTGTTTCTGTGGAAATTTGTCCATTAATTCTGTAGAGCATTTATGAGACCAGGCACCGATGTTTGACGAGAACGCCTGGCTCGCAATCTCCGTTCCAGTTCATCCCAAAGGTGTTGGGTAGGGTTGAGGTCAGGGCTCTGTACAGGCCAGTCAAAGTTGAAAGCATGGCATTGTCCAAAATGTCTTGGTATGATGAAGCATTAAGATTGTCCTTCACTGGAGGCAAGGGGGCTAGCCCAAACCTTGAAAAACAGGTTTGTCCCAATACTTTTGCTCATATAGTGTATGCTTTTAGGTAAAAAGTACTACAGGAATACAAAGCATCAGGTCAAAAACTACTTTAATACTGTGTAAGCTATAGAACTGCAGTGGAACCGCTTATTACATCTAGGATGTGTCAGCATAGGAGCTAATGGTTGATAGGCTCTGATTTTATATTTAAATTAAATGATAAAACTCAAAAGTCTAGTGTGCCCATTCACAAAGCAGTCCAGCTTCTGTCATCAACGTAATACACTTTATAAACAAAAAGCCCTAAAAACATACTGTTTGAGGACTGCAATGTCATTTCTTAATAACATGCATCTATGACCCACATATAGCCACTTACCATTTACTATCCAAAACCATTAGTGAACCTATGAGTTTTTCTAAGTAATGTTGATGGTAAAATAGTGGCACCATTTTGCTTAACAAAGCTCTGCATGTGCCTGTCTCCCATAAATGTATTTAAAATATGTATTTTAGGCTTTTATTCAGTGCTTATTTGTGGTCATCCAATAGTTATAAAATTTCATTAACTTTTTTGACCCATAAATGACTTATGGCCCATGAATGACTTACATATAATGAATATATGTTTATTGCTGCCTTTTGTCAACGATAATGACTCGTGAAATTTGGTAGAATGATGGATTTTCACATCAAACCGCTCTGAATGTCTTGTTTCATTGATTTAATGATTGAATTATGCAGAAACATTTACAAATAGGAAAATTCCTCTTTAAATGCATGAGAATGGTAACTTTATGCAAATATTACACATTTTACTTGGTGTCTGTAGATTTATGGCATTGTTTTCTTTGTAGCATAACGCAATCATATTTTTGTGTTGCACTTAGGGATGATGGACCCAACATGTCTGCTGTCAAGCGGCTTGAGCGCAGTCAGTTTACTGATGGGATGGATGGACGGTTTGGGTTCGAGCGGATGAAGGAGCCTGGTGAAAAAACTGGATGGTTGATTAACATGCATCCGGTAAGGTTAAGCGTTAGTGCGTCAAGTTTTTCATTATAATTCATAATAACAAAAGAAGACAAAATGCTTTGCAGTTAAATTGATGAGCATGATGCTCAGTTTTTGAATATAAATTCACAAAAGCCCATACTTAATACAGGGCAAACAACCTGATAATCAAACTTAAAACTACAGGTCACGTAAAGACAATCACTGATTGTCTTTACGTGACCTGTAGTTTTAAGTTTGTTTGCTGTGGTGATGGACAGGTTGACAAACACGATTAGACAGGAGTTCCCTGTGGACTATGATGTTTGCAGATGACATTGTGATCTGTAGTGAGAGTAGAGAGCAGGTTGACGAGACCTTGGAGAGATGGGGATATGATCTGGAAAGGAGAGGAATGAAGGTCGTTAGGAAGTGAAGCTGGCGAAGTTGGAGTTGTTCAGCTGCTTGGGGTCAATGGTCCAGAGTAACGGGAAGTGCGAAAGAGAGGTGAAGAAGAGAGTGCAGATAGGG
This sequence comes from Alestes dentex, assembly GCA_037576975.1. Classification (NCBI taxonomy): domain Eukaryota; kingdom Metazoa; phylum Chordata; class Actinopteri; order Characiformes; family Alestidae; genus Alestes; species Alestes dentex. Next base: position 4,128,607 of record JBBIGA010000040.1, read on the forward strand.
TGGAGAAGAGTGTCAGTAGTGGTTTGTGTGGTGGAATGGGTGGAGAAGAGTGGCAGGAGTGGTTTGTGTGGTGGAATGGGTGGAGAAGAGTGCAGGAGTGGTTTGTGGTGGAATGGGTGGAGAAGAGTGCAGGAGTGGTTTGTGGTGGAATGGGTGGAGAAGAGTGCAGGAGTGGTTTGTGGTGGAATGGGTGGAGAAGAGTGCAGGAGTGGTTTGT
>JBBIGA010000040.1:4128923-4156369 GCA_037576975.1 Alestes dentex
AGCTTGCTTTGTGCACTGGGACACAGTCATGCTGGAATAGAAAAGGTTCTTCCCTAAACTGTGTCCACAAAGTTGGAGTGTGGCATTGTTCAAAATGTCTTGGGATGCTGAAGCATTAAGATGACTTTTCCGTGGAAGTAAGAGGCCACTGAATTGAATAATTAGGAGATGTGTCGTATTGTTCATATAACTTGGAATGGGAAGAGTTTAGAAGATACATAAAGAGTATAAAGAAATTAAGCAGATTTATAGGTAGACAATATTCAGTCATAAAAAAGGCGAAGCAGAATTACAAACTTACATAAGCAGCAAAATTACATACGTACAGGTCTCTTTCTGGATCAGATTTTCTTTTCGACATAGGCCATATGAACATGTTCTGCTCTGTGTATGAATCTTCTGTTCACTGCAGATTTTTTTTTTCAACAATTATGCACATCATCATCATCCAAAACACTCCCATATGTAGTAGTAGTAGTAGTAATAGTAGTAGTGTCTTCTGAATATTTATCTGTAACACTGAAACAGCAAAATGGCAGTAAATCTGAAAGGTACATTTTTTGAGAAGGTACTGTTTTGCCTCACTTTAAATGCTTTTCTTTTAATAACGTTCTGTAGAATGCAGCATTTCATCTTAAACCACTCTGAATGGCTTTTTCCATTTTAAGCATTTAATTGTGCAGGAATTGTGATTTTTTTTTTGTGGGATTCCTCTTTGTTACAGTAACATGGTAAGAAATCTTTTTGATTATGAGGTTCTGCAATTTTTATTTTTATTATTTTCCTGTGTTCCTGGGGTGGGGGTGCAATGTGTAGATTGGTTGGAGGGGAGGTAAGTCCTTGGAAAATCTGTAAAATATCTGTTCAGCACCTCCTAATGTTGCAATATGACAGTTATGTGGATATTGTTACAGTCCTTGTGATGCGATATATTGTGTATGGATACATAAAACCCTCTCTTTGCTGTTAGCATTAACACACACTGCTGTACTGTGTTTTTACTGCTAGGCCAAGCCGAGCCGCCTGCACTGTTCTCATTGTGATGAAACGTACAGTCTGCCCCAGAATGGAGCCATCAAGCTCTATAAGGAGCTTAAGTGTCCTCTGGATGAGTTTGAGCTGGTGCTGTGGACATCCGGCTCCCGTGGCAAGAGTTATCCACTCTGCCCCTACTGCTTCAGTAATCCCCCTTTCAGAGACATGAAGAAAGGTAGTGCAGCAAACATGATTACATTTAGAATCACTATCAGTACGTTATCAGTAATATTGATACAATACTGATATCCATATCAGTAGTGATTTATTCAGTAAAACCTTACACACTGCAGACTTCATTTAAATAGCTCATTATCATACAGTTTTGGTCATTCAATGTGCTTTACAGGAATAGAACAAAAATATAAAGTCAAGAAGCCTAAAAAGAATAGGAAGTTCCAGCTCCAGTTGGTGCAGATCTGATATTGATGGGCAGTTAGTTGGACAGCATAGTAGATCGATCTCACCATGTTAAGTTTCAGATCTTTTCACCACTGGCTGAGCAGCTTCTGTGAGAGTCCTACCAGGATTCTATACATCCAACAAATCAGTGATGGATTTAGGGCCCAAACCACTGAGAGACCTGTGTATGATGTGTAATGCTTTGAAATCAATTCTGTACCAGGAGGCAGTGCAAGGATACATTATCTGTGGCAAAATTGATTTTATATTTAAAAATTATTACAATACAGTGGTTATGAAACTAAACTGCCCCCTAAAACTATGACTTCTCTCTCCCTCCTGCAGGTATGGGCTGTAACGAGTGCACCCACCCGTCCTGCCCGCACTCTCTCAACTCTCTCGGGATTGGTCAGTGTGTGGAGTGTGAGACAGGCGTGCTCGTCTTCGACCCAAACTCCGGGCCAAAGTGGCGCATGGCCTGCAACAAATGCAACGTGGTGGTGCATTTCTTCGAGCAGGCGTACAAGGTGCAGGTGTCCCAGGACAGCTGTGAGTCATGCGAGGCGTCGCTGGTGATGGTGGACTTCCACAAGGCCCGCACGCCGCTGGCCGACGGAGAGACACAGCACACCGGCTGCGTTTTTTGCGACCCCATCTTTCAGGATCTCGTGGAGCTCAAACATGCCACCATGCGGCATCCCATGCACCGAGGAGGCGGAGCTCGCAGGGGAAGGGGGCGGGGCCGAGGAAGGCGCCCCGGAGGACGAGGGAATCCTAAAAAACCGAAAGATAAAATGGCAGCTTTGGCGGCGTACTTCGTGTAGGACTGGTGTACGATGATGAATGTGTGTCTGTTTAAAGTCCTATAAAATAGGAAGAAACATCAATAAAATTTCAGTTAATTCCATGAACCAGTCTGTGAATCTGTGTATCTCCTGCTTTTGAGACTTTAACTGCTGATTTTTTTGTTGTTGTTTTTTAGCTGTATTTGCAGCATTTGACAGACACTTTTATCCAAAGTGACCTATAAATTATTTGTGTGTCACAGATATAGGTGAACATAGAGGGGGAGGAGTTCAAATACTTGGGGTCAACAGTCAAAAATACCGATGGGAAGAAGAGAAGCGGGAGTGATTTGTGTGGTGGAATGGGTGGAGAAGAGTGCAGGAGTGATTTGTGTGGTGGAATGGGTGGAGAAGAGTGCAGGAGTGATTTGTGTGGTGGAATGGGTGGAGAAGAGTGTCAGGAGTGATTTGTGTACAAGACGGTAGTGAGACCAGCTGTGTTTTCTGGTTTGATGGTTTGGAGACAGTGGCACTGAGGAAAAGACAGGAAGGAGAGCTGGAGGTGGCAGAATTGCAAATGTTAAGACCTACACTGGGAGTGACGAGGATAGACAGGATCATGAATGAGTTTGTTAGAGGGACAGTTCGAATTGGTCCTTTTGGAGATTAAAAATCAGAGGTGAGATTGCAGTAGTTTGAAAGTGACCATTCTGTCATACGTGAACACACCGCAGCACACAGTGTGAACAGCACAAAATTCTTCCTCTGCATTTAACGCATTCACCAAGTGAAGCAGCGGGTAGCCAGGATCACAGCGCCCAGGGAGCAGTTTGTGGGGACGGTAACTTGCTCAGGGTACCTCAGAGGTGCTTAGCAGTCTTGGGAATCGAACCCTTGACTTCCGGATCGCAGGACAAACGCCCTAAACATGTGCTGAGGAGAGACTGAATGTGTTGGGAGAAGGATGCTGAGGAGAGACTCGGTGTTGGGAGGAGGATGCTGAGGAGAGACTCTGAGTGTGTTGGGAGAAGGATGCTGAGGACAGACTCGGTGTTGGGAGAAAGATGCTGAGGAGAGACTCTGAGTGTGGGGAGGAGGATGGTGAAGATGGAGCTGCAGGAAGAGAGGAACAGGAAGGTCTAGTAGGAGGTTTATGGATGTGGTGAGGAAGGACATGCAGGCAGTTGGTGTTAGAGGAAGATGCAGAGGACAGAAGGAAATGGAGACGATCGATCCACTGTGGCAACCCCTAATCAGAAGCAGCCGAAAGTATAGTTATAGTTTGAAGTGTACAGTTTATGAGATAAAGTGAAGCTGTGTTATCCAAATTAGGTATTAAAATAAATGGTACCTGTGATATTTGACTTCTAGACAGAGATTCTGGATGATGACAAGAGGATGATCAGTGCTGTGGATTATTACTTCATCCAGGAGGATGGCAGTAGATTTAAGGTGAGAAATGACCTTGGTAAGTTGACAGTTTGTGGATTTTTTTTTTTCTTCTTCTCTGCTGTGTTCTTTAACACTGTTTCTTTTATCAGGCCGCATTACCCTATAAGCCATATTTCTACATAGCCTCTAGAAAGGTAAGACAAAAGTTTTGAAAATATCTGTTTAACCAGTATATGTTTAATATATGCACAAAGTGACACTTGTGTGATTGTATGTAGAACTGTGAGCGCGAAGTCATCTCCTTCTTGTCAAAGAAGTTTCAAGGAAAGGTGGCAAAGCTAGAGATGGTCCCCAAAGAAGATCTAGATCTGGTAATGAGATGTATTTGTTTTCTCATTATTTTTTTATCTGTGACTCAATTCATTTAATTCTTTACTTGGTATTTCGTTGCATTTTTTGATGTCATTGAGAATCCAAAGTGATAAATCCAAATGTCTTAAATTTATTTATCCCTCTATTATTAAACCATGTAAATGGATTCTGTGCTGCGGTTTAAGTTCTCTGTTGTTGTATTTTGTGTTCCAGCCTAACCACTTGGTGGGTCTTAAGAGGAACTACATCAAACTGTCCTTTAACACGGTGGATGACCTCATCAAAGTGAAGCGTGAGATTTCGCCTGCTGTTAAAAAGAACAGAGAGAGAGAGAAATCCAATGATGCCTACACTAACATGCTGTCAAGGTATTCTGTGTAATCCCTTCATCTGAGAGTATAATTTGGAGTGATTTATAATGGCTTATCATGTATATTATGACTTTATAGAGCTGTTAGGGGTTGTGTATAAGTTTTGTTTTTCAGATTGAAAGCTTTCTTTTGCGGACTAATACCCAGAGTTTTTTTTTTTTTCCAACCACTGCTAACAGTTCACCTGACCTTATTATTGAACCGCTCATCTCTTTGGTTTGTGTGTGTAGCGCGCTTGTAGGTGGAAGTGTGACGACGGCAGATGAGGATGGTACGTCTAAGAAAATAGCCGACCAGCTGGACAACATTGTGGACATGAGGGAGTATGATGTGCCTTACCATGTCAGGCTGTCCATTGACCTCAAGATCCATGTGGTAAGAACACAGGGTTGCAAGGACCTTGTACAAGATTCAGAGAAAATTATAAGATCAGATAAGATAAACCGTTATTACTCCCACAAGTGGGAAATTTGCATTGTCACGGCAGAAAGGTAAAAAGCAGCAACAATGAAAAACAGATTAAAAACTGTACCAACAGTACAGTGTGAAAAGTATAAAAATTGTTTCATAGAAGAGATTTCCATTAGTTGTCACATCCTGTCTGTTAATGCATTTGCTAGCATTCTGCCACAGTTTTATATCTTAGGAATGCATTTATTTAGTACAGAGTTATTTGTGGCTGTTTTACATTTTAAATGTTGATTTTAACCATCTTTGCCTCCTTCCAGGCTCACTGGTATAATGTGCGGTACAGGGGCAGTGCTTACCCTCCTGAGATTGTGCGCAGGGATGACCTCGTTGAAAGACCTGTAAGTATAAGTGTTTTTACTTTTGTGAGATGTTAACATCATCCACTATCACCTGCATTAGATCTATGTAAACTTTAGCATTCATGTGTGATTCGTTTATCACAGTAAGTCATCAATGCACAGTTTGCTGTTACTTTAAATACATGTCATTTGTGTAGGGCTGGCTCGAACAGCATTTACATACATTTTCAGAATCCTCTCCAGATCCCCATAAACTAGCTGTAATTTTACTTATCTGTCTAAAGTTTTTTTAAATGTTTGTAGCTTAAAAGATGAAACTTAAAAAAAAAAAAAATAAAATAAAAATAAGTTCATATTTGAGTATTTCGGTTGGGCCAGCTGGTGGCCTAGTGGTTAGGAAGTTGCTATCAGAGGTTGTGGGTTCGAGTCCCAGGACTGCTAGTGGCACCACTGAGGTACCCTTGAGCAAGGTACTGTCCCCACACAGCTCCCCGGGTGCTGTGTTCCTGGCTGCCTGCTTCTTCACTTGGTGAATCTGTTAAATACAGAGGAATAATTTCACACTGTTCACACTGTGTGGTGTGTTCATGTGTGACTATAAGGGGCCGCTGTATTCAGGCTGGTCCTAGATTGACGCTGTGGCTCTGTTGTGTTTTGTTTTGTTTTTTTTTTAAAGGATCCAGTTGTGTTGGCGTTTGATATTGAGACCACCAAGCTCCCTCTGAAGTTCCCAGATGCAGAAACAGACCAAATAATGATGATCTCATACATGATTGACGGCCAGGTCAGTGATCAGTAAGACTTTAGCAACATAAACATGTTAAAATTGTTAGTGTTTGTGATCTGTGTTGTTTTAACATGTATTCATGTTAAGTAAAGCTTGGCTTGGAGGAAATGGAGATGTTTGTCTTTGACCGTTCGGTGCACTGCCCCTCACTTGCTCGTTCTGTTTTCTCTTAGGGTTTTCTGATCACAAACAGGGAGATCGTCTCAGAGGACATTGAAGATTTCGAGTTCACTCCTAAGCCAGAGTATGAGGGACCCTTCACTGTGTTCAATGAACCTGATGAGGCAAGTGAGAGCATTTGAGGTTTTGTCACCAGCTGCTTTCTACAAAAAGACACTGCTGTGTTCTTTTCTGGCCTTTATACTCCAGGAGAATTTTACTGACGAAGTTACCATTGTTTTCTTGCAGGCTGCTCTTATTCAGAGATTTTTTGAGCACATCCATGAAACTAAACCCAACATCTTTGTGACTTACAACGGAGACTTTTTTGACTGGTAAGCCCAAGTACCTTAGAGTGTGAATCTGTGAGTACAGGTGTGTGGTGGATTTCTGAGCTACACTAGCTTAAATCTTTCTGAATGTGTGGAAGATTAGTCTGCGACTGCCCATTTTTCCTTTCATCAGGCCATTTGTAGAGACGCGTGCAGCCCACCATGGCCTCAGCATGCACCAGGAGATCGGTTTTCAGAAGGACAACCAGGGCGAGTACAAAGCCAGCCAGGCCATTCACATGGATTGCCTTAGGTAGGAACAACTAAGAACCGGTGAAGTCTAACCAAGGAAGATCAAAGTTTCAAAGCAAACCTAGTTATGCAAAACTGATGTCTTTTTTCACAGTAACGGATTTTCAGGGTTTATTGTAGGATCTTGCATCTACCAAGGGTAGCTGGTAGCCTGGTGGTTAGGGAGTTGCCCCTGTGATCGGAAGGTTGTGGGTTCGAATCCCAGGACTGCCAATGGCACCACTTCGGTACACTTGAGTAAGTGTCCCCAGATACTGCTTCCTGGGCATGGCCTCTCTGGCTACCCACTGCTTCACTTGGGTTAAATGCAGAGAAAAACTTCCCTCTGTTCACACTGTGTGCTGTGTCGTGTTCATGTGTGACAAAAAGGCCATTTCACACTACATTTTACGCTTCAGTGACTTTGACTACACTGCTTGGAGTAACAGGATGTAAGGATGTTTGTTGTACTGTGATTGATTTCTCTCACACACCATAATAGGTGGGTAAAAAGAGACAGTTACCTGCCAGTAGGAAGCCATAACCTGAAGGCAGCAGCAAAGGCCAAGCTGAGTTATGACCCTGTGGAGTTGGACCCAGAGGAGATGTGTCGTATGGCTACTGAAGAGCCACAGGTAGCTGAATTGATTCCATGCTCACTTTTGTATCATCACCTCTGTAATTACTCTATCATTGCTATAAACCTCATATAGGAATTCAGTTCTAAATGAAAACAAACAGACAGAAGTTATTTTTTAATATAGATTATTTACTTTTCACAGTTTCTTTGTATACCAATGCATTTTTTCCCCCTTCACTTCCCGTGGTTTTGCGTCCTCCAGACCTTGGCCACCTACTCTGTGTCGGACGCTGTGGCCACCTACTACCTCTACATGAAATATGTCCACCCCTTCATCTTTGCCTTGTGCACCATCATCCCCATGGAGCCTGACGAGGTACAGAAATTTCAAGAGAAGTTTATTATCAACATTGTTTTAATTATGTTTTGTAACAATTGTTCATAATAAATAGTAAAGGAAGTGCCAAATAGGACTAAGTGTCCATTTTAAAAAATATATATTATATAAATATTTCGTATAATGCATAGTTTTTTTATATTATACTGTAATATTGTATAGTTTTTGTAGGTTATGCTGCTTCTACTTTCTTCTCTTGTTCTGTCCACTTTGTTGTTGTAACAATGCAAATTTCCCACCCGTGGGACTAATAGAGGGTTATCTTATCTTAGTTTGTATGTTTGGCTAACATGGAAAAGCAAGGTCTTTTTGCGTTCATGAGTTTGACCGTTTCTTCCATGTTTCTCCGTCTGACTGTATGTGTGTCGTGTGTTTTCTCCTAGGTGCTACGTAAAGGCTCTGGGACGCTCTGTGAGGCGTTGTTGATGGTGCAGGCTTTCCATGCCAACATCGTTTTCCCCAACAAGCAGGAGCAAGTGTTCAATAAACTCACAGATGATGGCCACGTTCTGGACTCTGAAACCTATGTGGGAGGCCATGTTGAGGCTCTGGAGTCTGGAGTTTTTCGCAGTGACATCCCATGCCGTTTCAAAATGGTAAACTTCTGTTGCTGTCTATGTTCTGTTCTGTGTCGTCCCCAGAGTTTAGTGCGGAGATTAAAGCTTAAAAAACAACCTTTTTAACAGAGGGCTGCAGGTTTGAATCAGTTGCACTGTTCTGTATAACGCAACAGAAAGTCCAGACATTTTCAGGAATGTTTTCAGTCTGTGAGTTTCATTTATTCATTATCAATATCTGTCAACAGAATCCTGCTGCATTTGACTTCTTGCTTCAGAGGGTGGAGAGGACTCTTCGTCATGCAGTTGAAGAAGAGGAGAAGATTCCACTGGAGCAGGTCACAAATTTTCACGAGGTTTGTATTCGACAATTGATGGAAAGTGTCGTGGAGAACTGGAACGAAAACCTAAGTCTGAAACTTTTTCTAAGTCCAAAAAATCAAACGGAATCAGAAAGATGCGGCGTCGCTGTTCTATTCAAAGTGTACAGCCGTGGCCCGTGGGAGCTGCTTCCATGCCCGTCCACCGGGCTCTGTACGGAGTTCTTATAGGCCTTAAAAAATTCAACACCCATTTTTCTAATACCCACTGATCGATTTTCTACCAATAAAGTTTCATCACCTGATGCGCTTAACTCCGCCTCTTGGCACCTCCAGTCTGACCTTCAAAGACACCTGCATGTCCAGTCTGGCCTTCAAGGTCATCTTACATAGTCAGGCATTGTGCCATCTTCACTTTAAGGGACCTGTGGGGGCTTTCCACCCCCTTTGCAGTCTCTGAGGTGGACGGTTCACTGAGGTCAAACTCACTGTACGAGGCATTTGGTCAGACATGAGTTTAAACTTAATTGTAGGGGATTTTACATTAAAACCCATATAATTGCGCCATGCCAATCACCATCGATCAGTAAAATACCCCTTCAAAAGCAGACTCAACCAATAGCTAGTAGCTATTGTATGGATTTGACAATACCTTTCTCTTAAACCTAGTCATTTGCTTTTCTTTTCGCTCAGGTTTGCGATGAGATCAAGAAGAAGCTGATCTCTTTGAAGGAAGTGCCAAACAGGATTGAATGTCCTCTGATTTACCATCTGGACGTTGGGGCCATGTACCCCAACATCATTCTTACCAACAGACTACAGGTTAGTTTTATTAGATTGTATATGAGACCGTTATTAGTAGTCAGAATGTCCAGTAAACAAATGCTTATCCGGAATGAATACATCAAAGATAGTTTTGGTGACTTGATACAAAACTGGACCTGATTTTAACCAATGATCTAATTATCAAACTATTAATGAAATGAGTCATGGCATGTTTGAACCACATTATTTTTTTTAATTCTTGATTCTTGCATGTTTTGTTTCAGCCCTCTGCCATGGTAGATGAGGCTACCTGCGCTGCATGTGATTTCAACAAACCTGGAGCGAACTGTCAGCGCAGGATGGCCTGGCAGTGGAGAGGAGAGATCAGTGAGTGGCCACCTCAGCTGAATAACGAGGGCTTTCTCATGTTTTTCACTCAAACATTCCATTCTCGTTCTTTTGTATTAGAATTAAGACTCGGAGCTTTGTATGTTAGTAAAAGGTGTAAAATCTTCTCTCGTTCCTTTCAGTGCCGGCCAGTCGAAGTGAGTTTCACCGTATCCAGCAGCAGTTGGAGTCTGAAAAGTTCCCTCCTCTGTTTCCTAATGGGAGACCTCGAGCTTTCCACGAGCTCAACAAGGAGGAGCAGGCTCGCCATGAAAAGAAACGTCTAGGAGGTCAGTGTTATGCGCCTGTCGGCTCAAAATAAACCTACAAATGTCCCCGTCACTCTATAAACACCTTAAGAATGGAGAGTTTGGTAATAGACATGTAGTCTTTAGCAGTGACCTGTCAGAGTGAAAAATAGATTTAAAGTGAGAATTATCTTCTTGCTTTATTTTCCAGACTACTGCAGGAAAGCTTATAAGAAAGTGCATCTGACCAGACTGGAGGAGAGAGTCACCACAATCTGTCAAAGGGAGAACTCCTTCTATGTCGACACAGTCCGGGCTTTCCGTGATCGCCGTTATGAGTTTAAGGGGCTGCATAAGGTAATCCTTTTAAGTTCAGACTAAGCTGGCTCAGCCAGTCTAGAGTGTGGAAGGAGAAGCTTTTAAGACAAAGTATGTTCAGAAAAGGTTTGATCAGCTCAGGTTTGATTACACTAGCTGGCCACCTTTGAGGAGGGTGTCTAGTGTTGAAAGGCCAAAACACTCCATGATCCAAAGGTACACTACTGATGATGTGTCCCAAATTTACATCCTTCCCACGGCTGAGAGACAGCTCCCTCGCCACTCTAAACATCAAGGCAAACCTCATGCGACTACCATCCACTGGCACAACGGACAGTTTATGTCCCGTGTTTCATGAATCTAAATAAAAAAAATGCTGTCAAATGTATTATTCACTTTGTCTCTTTCCCCCTCTCTCTTGCAAGGTGTGGAAGAAAAAGCTGTCTGCAGCTCAGGAGAGTGGCGACGCAGCGGAAGTGAAGCGCTGTAAGAACATGGAGATCCTGTATGAGTCTCTGCAGCTTGCACACAAGTGTATCCTCAACTCCTTTTATGGATACGTCATGAGGAAAGGGTGTGTACCTACCAGCACAGTGACATACCTTTTTACCATCCTGTACCTTTCCTCACAGCGGATTGCTATGTTTCTAGACACATGCTTATCGGTCCATAAACCATAGGCCAGCGCCCCCCAACCTTTTTGGAGCCACGGACTAGTTTAATGTAAAATGGTATTTTCATGGATCAGTGCAGATACAACTAAAAACAAAGTGCGTAAAAAAAAAAATACGAAGAAGCATTTGTTTTTTACTCATTTTGCTAAATTTTGTACGGCATCACGTGCCCGAGATGAGCCTTTTTTCTTTCAGGCTCTGATAATCCATAAAATATTTTTTATTGTGTCTTTCTGTGTGGCCTGGTACCAAATGACTCACAGACCTATATCGGCCTGGTGGTTGGGGCCTCTGCCATACACCATAGCCTAAAATATTTGATTGCCGTTTCCTCGGAGACATACCCATTTTTATTCATTTTCTTTTCAATGTGTTAGTTTTCATTTCTATAGTAATGTCTCTAGTTTGTCTAGTCATAATTAAGTCACTGAAAGTTATAGTAGGATTGAATGCAGAGCTTTGTTAGAGGTCGATGAGTTTAAAGCTGTTCTATGTCTGTAGAGCACGGTGGTACTCCATGGAGATGGCTGGTATTGTGTGTCACACAGGAGCCAATATCATCACTCAGGCCAGAGAACTGATTGAGCAGATTGGGTGAGGCTTCATTGTCCCAACAAATAATTTACTGTCCCTGAACATAGAATAAGAGTATTTGGCGTACATGCATATATACATGTATTTATATTCATAGACATTCACAGAAATATAATATATGTACATACATACATACATACATACATCATATATATACATACATGCACGCACGCACGCACGCACGCACGCACACATATGATGGATGTGTGTGTATATATCTTCTTGTCAGCATATATATAAATGTACATACATCCATCATATATATATATATATATATATATATATAGTATATTTACAGGCTTTTTTTATGTTATACTGTATTATTAAAGTGTTTTCTATTGGTTCTGTTGCTTCTGCTTTCTCTTGTTCTGTCCACTTTGCTGCTGTAACAATGCAAATTTCCCACACGTGAGACTAATAAAGCGTTGTCTTAAAGTTTGTAATCCGGATCAAGAAAGTTTTGGTCCCTGATGCCTTTTTGTCTCTATCTAAACGCTTCTTTGTTGATACAGGAGACCTTTGGAGCTCGACACTGATGGTATCTGGTGTGTCCTTCCTAACACCTTCCCTGAGAACTTTGTAATTAAGTCCTCTGATGCGAAGAAACCCAAAGTGACTATTAGTTACCCTGGAGCCATGCTCAACATCATGGTCAAGGCAAGTTAACCCCTTTGTCCTGTTTTGAATAGAGATCAAAATGGAAATTACTGCTGCAACTGCTCGTATATTTTGTGTGTCACTACATCACACAGCTTTTTTTTCAATGTAATTGTTTACAGGAGGGTTTCACCAATCATCAGTACCAAGAGCTGGTGGATCCAGCCTCCCTGACTTATGAGACAAGGGCGGAGAACAGCATCTTCTTCGAGGTGGATGGGCCATATTTGGCCATGATCCTACCTGCTTCCAAAGAGGAGGGCAAGAAGCTGAAGAAGAGGTGAGAAAATTGTAAATAATGTAGCTGTCTTCTCGTCAGCAGGTTCATTGGAATAATGTTATGATTGTTGTGTCCTTACATTGTCCATTTTTGAAGGAATATTTCATGCTTAGTGGCCTGTATTTGAATGACTTGATTCTGATGTTTGGCGGTGATGTGTGTCTCTGGCTGCCAGGTATGCTGTGTTTAATGAGGATGGCTCTCTGGCTGAGCTGAAAGGCTTCGAGGTGAAGAGGAGAGGAGAGCTCCAGCTCATTAAAATCTTTCAGTCTTCTGTGTTTGAAGCCTTTCTCAAGGGTACCACTCTGGACGAGGTCTACGCCTCTGTCGCTAAAGTGGCAGACTACTGGCTAGATGTGCTCTACAGCAAGGTAACTTAATCTATAACAGTAGGGTTTTTGGTACTATGATGACTTGTAAAAGTGAATATTAAAAAGTATTTTTCTTTTTGGTTCATTGTTGCTTTCATTTTTGATAGATGTCCAGTATTTTACTGTTTTCATACATTTTGTGGCCAGTAAATGTCAATTGGAGATATACTTTGAAAATTGCTTGTCTTCTGTTTTGATATTTTTAAATCTATTTTAGAACAAATGGTTTGTTCTAATAATAATTTGTCATTTTAATACTATGAATAATCATGTCATTTTATTTTTGTTAGTGTGGATGCTTACCCATTTTTTTAAAACATTTATTTAAAACATTCATTAACTATTAATTTTCGCAGAGGTATTAATCTTCGCAGGGGTCAGGCGTCCCATTACTTTTGTTTTTATTATGTGGACAAAAGTATTGGGACGCCTGACCATTACACCAATAGGGACTTTAGTGACTCTGCATTCAGATACATACATTCATATGGAGTTGGTCCCTCTTTTTACAACTGCTAGAATGGTCCCCCCCACACCTCACATGCTCTGGACTCTGAGGGAAACTTGTTTTTCTGTGACAAACTAGATAAAATGTGAAGCCCTGCAGTGGCAAATAGCTTTGGTTTTATATTTGATTTGATTACATTAATGTTTAAGTTGACACTTAGAAGAAATATTTGAACTGTAACTGTGTTAAAGGGAACACTGCTGTGTTTGTTTAAAGTGTTTGCAAACCAAGTGTTATTGCACTTTTGTTCATACAGCAGTACCTTAAAAATAAAAGTGTGCAACACACTACTTTTGAATTAGTTTTTAATTTTGCGTATAACAAAAAAAACATGCGATTAAACACAGAAGGCCATGCGATGAAACATTTTAATCGTTGCCCAGCATTAGATATTAGATAAAGGTCAGACATTAGATGAATTGTAGGAGGAGGAACTGAAAGCGTTGTTTTCACTTGTGAATCATCTCTCCCCTCCCCAGGCAGCTAACATGCCAGATGCAGAGCTTTTTGAGCTGATTTCAGAGAACCGCTCTATGTCCCGGAAGCTGGAGGATTATGGTGAACAAAAGTCCACCTCTATTAGCACAGCCAAGCGCCTTGCTGAGTTTCTCGGAGACCAGATGGTGAAGGACGCAGGCCTGAGTTGTCGATATGTCATCTCCCGCAAACCTGAGGGCTCGCCTGTGACTGAAAGGTAAGGGAGAGGGGAAGTATTCAGTATCATCCTATTAACATGAGGTTACACAAGTACAGAGTTTTATTTTAAAAACATAAACAACACAGTAAAATCATTTTCTGGTTGCATGTTCAATTATATGTTTCCCTCTTTGAATGTGTTTTCTCCTTATTCCTGGAAGGGCTATTCCTCTTGCCATATTTCAAGCCGAAGCAAGTGTCAAGAAACATTTCCTGCGCAAATGGCTCAAGATGCCCAGTCTCCACGACCTGGATATTAGATCAGTACGTCTGGAAGACCTTTTGCATTAATATTGTTCAGTGATCTACTATCAGGCTTCTTTTCTGCAATGACTGTCTTGAATTCCACAGATAATTGTGTTTGTTTGTATCAGATCTTGGACTGGGGTTACTACATTGAGAGGCTTGGGAGTGCCATACAGAAGATCATCACCATTCCGGCAGCATTACAGCAGGTAAAGCCACTATAGCAGTTTTAGTTTAGGACAGGGACATGGTTCCAGTGCTGCACTGAACATGTTTGAGCTCACAGCTGTTTTTTGTTTTTGCCAAGGTGAAAAACCCTGTCCCCAGGGTACGCCATCCAGACTGGCTGCACAAGAAGCTTCTGGAAAAGAATGACATCTACAAACAGAAGAAAATCAGTGAGCTGTTCACTAGTGAAGGGAAGAGACAGGTACTCAAAGTTGTCAGATTGTAAAAGTTGTAAAAAGTCCTACAGAGGTATGACGCTAAGAACTAGAACTGTCAAGCACAACAAAAGAACAAATATTGTCTTGACACGATCAAATATGAATGGAACTGAAATGTGAATCTTAAGAGATGTCGCATAAAATTAACCTAAAAGGAAGACAATTTTACAAGAGTGATGATTTTTTTTTTTTGTTGTTGTATCTGGTATAAATACACTGCAAGGCCGACTTTTGGTGTAAGTCGAAACACACCCTGGCCAAAGTTAATAGCCTATCCTAACACAGTTGTAAAATCCATAAACACAACAAAAAAAATCACAAAAAAATGTGTGAAAAATTCGTTCAGAAGCCAAAAAGTCACCAAACAGTGCGTACTCCCTCATTCATACGGGACATTACTGTGTATTCTGCACATTCTGCGTATTCTTCCGCCGCACACCACTAAACTAGTTCGCCCATGTGAGCGTCGTAAACTCGAAATGTCATATGTCGAGACCCTCATAACTCGAGGATCCCCTGTACATACATTTGCTGCCTCTATCTTTCTCCACACCTGCATGGACTCTAATACTCTTTCTTTCTTTCTTTCTTTCTCTCACTGTCTCTCTCTCCCTCTCAGGTGACCCAACAGAAGCCAGACGAAGCCCCTGATATAGAAGATTTTGGGGTTCCACAGCGCCCCTTGCAGCCTGCCATCCTCATCAGCACCAAGAGGAAGCGTGCGTCTCAGGGTGAGGACAGCCAGACGGAATCTCAGGAGCTGGAGCTCACTCAGTCCTGGAGAGAGATTCTGGGGCCGCCGCCACCTAGGGGCACAACACAGGTATTGCAAAACATTAATGCACATTAAATACTTTTGCACAGTGTAGGTGTGCAAAATAGGTCCTGCCATTATTCCTGTATGTAAATTCCGCTACAGATGTCCTTTTAGTGGATGAAGTGACTTCAAACAAAGCATATAAAAATGCTGTGTTCTCAATACAGCTGTTTCTTTTACCTTAGTTAAAAGAAAAATCTAATATTTTTTACATGTAATGATCAAAATACCCCAAAAAACTTGCCACAAAGAAAAGAGGTTATGATGGCTGCTGCGCTAAAACCCTAATACAGTGTTCCCCTGCGAATTCGTGGTTCAGACTTCGTGACCTCAGTCTTTCGCAGGTTTTTTCTTAGAACCTAACTAATAATTGTTCTCCATATCTTCTGCATTTTTTTTATTAACATAAATTCAGCTATGTTTACATATAAAATATAACTATAAATGTTTTGGTACACCAAGAAAGCGCGTCTTGGGATGGTGAAATACTGCTGTACTCAGAGGCTAGAGGTTTGAAAGTAGGCAATCCGAGAACATGATTTATTTCTCCTTGCTGCTGATTGGCTGCTGCCCTCTAACGCATCTCTGGCAGCTGCAGTCCAGAATTCCCGCATCAGAACAGCTTCCCATGTGGAGTGTCTTGAGTTTATTTTTTAAGGGTAATGTATTAAGCTGAGTTTAAAATGAAACTAAAGTGGTTTTGGAGCATATTTGGGGACACCATTCGTGGGTGCTCTTGGAACATTGGAATGAAATTTGCTCCCACGAATTTCAGGGGTTTGCTGTACTCCTTTATCTCTAAATGCACTGTTTATTAAGTAAGGTCAGTGCTGGCCTCCATCAGATGAAATACCTTTGGTTAACTCTTTAGTCTGTGTGTGGATATATGTGTGTTTAGGAAGAGCGTTTGGTCTGGCTGCGCTACCATAAGAAGAAATGGGAGCTACAGATCCGCCAGAGAAAGGAGCGCAGGAAGAGACGCCGCTTGATTGATGGAGAAGCTCAGCCAGCCGGAGGTGGCGTAATCAGGGACGGACCTGCTACAGGCTTGGGGAACTTCCTGCGCAGGACGGCCAGGAGCATTCTGGACATGCCTTGGCAAATAGTACAGGTGGGGCCGTAGTTATGGTTAGTCTTGTGTGTTTATAGCATATTTTTTAGATGTCCCATAAAACGAGGGTTAATCTAAGACGAAATGGCGTTTGTGCAATGTCTTTGATCAGCATTCCTACATTGCTGAAAATATCGTACTGATTGTGTACAGTGAATCTCCTAAGCTGTATACGCAAAGTACATTGTCGTCCATAAAAGATTTCAGATTGAGCTTATTTTTGTCATTTAATCCTGACCATTAGATTGCAGAGACCAGTCATCCAGGCCTGTACAAGCTGTGGGCAGTGATCGGCACTGACCTGCACTGCATGAAGCTCAATATTCCACGAGTGTTCTATGTCAACCAGAGAGTGCCCAAACAAGAAGAAGGGGCCACATACAAAAAGGTATGTGAACAGCAAGATGCTTTAATCTACCTTCTGTAGTTGTAGATTATATTTTCTGTTTGTGGATTATATTCTATATTCTACAAAGTGGTAAAAATCTTTATATAAAATGTAGAATCAGAGAACTTGCTCTCGGAGGAAATTACTTATGTTACTGCATAGGCACACAGAGACTGATATAAAAGAATGATAAAATCTAAATAAATCTAATAAAAGCTGCAGAAAATACTCTATGAAATACACTATGCTATGTACACAAATTCTGATAACTCGCAGTAAAGTGAATTACTTGTAAAACAAATTGTGGTCAGGCGTCTGTTATTGAATGTAGATCAGTAATATTAACATAAGTAGTGATATTTCACATGATGAGGCTATTGCAAATACAGTAGTAGTAAGATATTGCACATAATGAAATGATTTAACACCCAGTAAGAAAACTGGACATGTAAATTACACTTAGTAAGACTATTGCACATAGTAATGATAATGCACATAATGATTTAAACCCACTGGGAAATTGCACAACAAAGTAGCTTCAGGTTATTGCACATATTGTGTGAATGTGTGACAGAGGGAGGAGTAGAGATGTGAATACATATGTATGTTAAACTATACAGTAAAAACTGCTAAAGTCAAAAACAAGAATATTTCAATGTAGTTATGCTTCTGTACAGGTGAACCGGGTTTTGCCACGCTCCAACATGGTGTATTACCTTTACCAGTACTCTGTACCTGAAGACATGTATCAGGAGCACATCAATGAGATTAATGCAGACCTCTCGGCCCCAGATATAGAGGGCGTCTACGAGACACAGGTAATCAAATACACACAAGCCTTTTTATTTTACTAGGACTTTAAATTTGCATCCTATTCATATTTAATAATTGAAGATAGCACCATGTACAAGATTTGCTTCTCAGTTGTTGTCTTTGACCGCGATAGGAGAATTACACTCTACTGATGGTAAAATAATACATAAATCACTGCAAGTCAGTGATTCATTCATTCATTCATGTTAGGGCGTCTTCAATGTATCCATTAGCAGAGGTCTCTAATGGAACCATTAGCAAAATACCAGTATTGGCAACTTCATTTGAAGTTTAATTTCATTTGAAGCAATTTATGATCCACCATTGAATCTTGTTCGTCAGTGGAAATGGACCAAGGAGAATTATCTGCACTTATGTAGATACACCACATTTAAATCTGGAAAAGATGTTTGGGGCATGAAAATCTGAAAATCAATCTTCTGCAATCAATTTTAAAAATATATTTTCCTTATCATTTTCCTTATCCTTATACAATCCTGAAGGTCATCCGTCACTCCTAAAGTGTGTTTGTGTATGTGAGAGTCTCGTAGTCTCAGCAGACACAGGCTTGCAGAGACTGTCTCAGCCTGTAACCTTTGAATCTGATGGACTGTTGAAGTTCTTCTAGTGCCTGATTGTGTTTGTGTCTGTCCTCCAGGTGCCGCTGCTGTTCCGGGCGTTGGTGCAGGTTGGCTGTGTGTGTATGGTCAATAGGCAGGTGGCGAGAGAGCTGGCTGGCCGGGAGGCAGACACTTTTGACCTGGAGAACCTGGAGATGAGGTCCCTGGCCCAGTTTAGCTACCTGGAGCCAGGTAACATCTGCAGCAACACCTCAGGCTGAGACCATGAGTGTGAACCCACACATTGCATGAATATCTGATGTAATCAGGCAGTGCAGCAAATGATCTCTTTTCATGTTTTCCTTAGAGGTTTGTGTTTTATTTTCTGCTTGTGGTCCTGAAAAGAATTTGAAAAGAACGTCTTTGTATTGCAGGCAGTGTAAGGCACATGTACCTGTATCATCACAGTCAGGGCCACAAGGCTCTGTTCGGCCTCTTCATCCCCTCTCAGCGCAAAGCCAACATCTTCGTCCTCGACACTGTTAGTACATGTTTTTGTTTTGTATTTTTTAATATATATGTATATATTTAGACATATTCATGGGAACTTCTGTATATAGCATCTGGGATATATGCTACTCTTTACATAACCTGCATTTTAGTTTTTTATTTCTCGTTTATCTGCCCTACTGTTTGTTTTATTCCTGTATTTAATCATTTACTTCATTTGCCATCTACCTGCCCTTCTATTGTATTGTTTTATTGCTACCTTAAGCAATGCAAAACTTTTTATACTGTTTTTTTTTTTTTTTTTTTTAACTGTTGCCGTACATGGAAAGGTGTCTCCAGAGTTTCTTTGTATGAATGTATAATGGCAAACTCTCTTACTCTTCTTAATGCATTTGTTTATTGCATCTCATTTGTTACTCACTTTCAGTGCATTCTCTTTTATAACCGTCTCTTGGACATCTCAGGTTCGGAGTAACCAGATGCCAAACTTGAGTGCGCTATATGGAGCGGAGCGCACTGCCCTGTTGGAGAAAACCTCTGAGGAGCTGTTGCCACCAGAGAAGCACCTGTTTGAGGTGCGAGCTGAGAATGATGTGAAGGCCATCTACCGCGGCCTGCAGCGAATTCTGCTCAGCTATAAGGTACAGGCTCCAATCACAATAGCACGCCAGACCTCATCCACTATGAATGACTGGAAACTCAGTAAGAAGTCAGAGCTTTGAAGACCTTTATTTATTTATGATCTTATTTGTTTTGTGAGTGATCTGAAATAATGCTTGCGTGTGTAGGAGGAGCGCCGTGGTCCAACTCTCATCGCTGTACAGTCTAACTGGGACTTGCGGCGGCTGGTGGTCGGCATGGCTGTGCTGGAGGAGTTCCCAGTCGTCCCAGTGCATGTGACGGATGAGATCAGCTACAACGTACTGGACTGGCAACGGCACGGTGCTCGGCGTATGATCAAACACTACCTGAACCTGGACAGCTGCCTTTCACAGGCCTTTGACATGGCCAGGTACCACACACACACACACACACACACACACACACACACAGCAGAAAGACAGATCTTTTAAAAAGCCAAAAGACGTTAGTTCAGCAAAAATATAAATTACATTTTTTATGATTTAATTGTAATTTGCAGAAGGTCGTTTTGACCAGTGTAGGTGTGGCAAAAGCTTTTTCACAAAGATGAAACCTTTGTTTCATCTTTGTTAATGTAGGAAAACTAGGAAAATAAGGAAAATATTTCATTATTTTCCTACATTTTTGCTTCTTCTTTAATCTTTCTCTCTTCCATACTGCAGATATTACCACCTGCCTGTGGGGAACCTGCCTGAGGACATCTCTATTTTTGGCTCAGACCTATTTCTGGCACGTCACCTGCGGAAGCACAACCACCTGCTGTGGCTTTCACCTACAACAAGACCTGACCTCGGGGGCAAGGAGGCCGATGACAGCCGCCTGGTGATGGAGAGCGATGAGCGTGGTTCTGTGGAGATCAACACACCGGGCTGCTTCTCCACAGGTACTTAGGATAGGGCGTCGTGTGAATTAGCTGATGAGAAGTGGATCATTTGGGAATAAGAATGGGAATAAATTGGTAATGGGTGAAATTCCCCCCTTTCTTTCACTTTGTCTCTGCAGCATGTGTGGAGTTGGACATTCAGAGCTTGGCCGTAAACACCATCCTCCAGTCTCAGCATGTGAATGATATGGAGGGTGGGGCCTGTCTGGGTGTGAGTTTTGATGTCATCCAGCATGCTTCACTGGAGGAAATGATGTCAGGAAACCAGGGAGCGAATGCTGTAGCCAGCTATGATGAAACTGCCCTATGCTCCAACACATTCAGGTGTGCATGTTGAAAATTGGAGTGCAGTGGGTTAGTCTTTTTAAAGTGAAATACTTTGTTATAAATGATTTTGTTCTCCTGTGAAATAATGTGTTGTGTGTGTGTGTGTGTATAGGATCCTGAAGAGTATGGTGGTTGGCTGGGTGCGGGAGATCACGCAGTACCATAATGTTTACGCCGATAACCAGGTGATGCATTTCTACCGATGGCTGCGCTCTCCCACCTCTCTGCTGTATGACCCAGCGCTGCACCGCACACTTCTCAACATGATGAAGAAACTCTTTTTGCAGTAAGTTCCAGGAAATATAATAAAACCTGAAAAAGTAAAACTGTCAAACTGTAGATGATATAGTTCAGGGGTGTGAAACTCCAGTCCTAGAGGGCCGTGATCCAGCATGTTTTGGTGATTTCCCTGCTCAGAAACGCCTGGTTCACCTCACCAGTTAATTGTCAGATTTAGTGAATGTGTTTGAGGAGGAGAACCATCAAACTGTGCTGGACACCAACCCATAAGGACCAGAGTTTGACACCCCTGGTGTAGTTCCTCTCCACCTGCCTGCACAAGTTGAAAAACTGCTGCATAGCAGCGCAGCTTCATCTTGATTGGTTAGAAAGAGGCCCTTTATAGTCGAGCGTGAACGCAACACAGTGTGAACAACGAAATTCTTCCTCTGCATTTAACCCATTCACCAAGTGAAGCAGCGGGCAGTCAGGAAGACCGCGCCCAGGGAGCAGTGTGTGGGGACGATGCCTTACTCAAGGGACCTCAGTGGTGCCACACGCAGCCCTGGGATTCAAACCCATGGCCTTCTGATCGCAGGGGCAACTCCCTAACCGTTAGGAAGCTCAGGCAACATCTATAGATGCAAACTGTAGTCAGTATAGCAGAAATCTGTAGTAGTTGTGATTATTATTTTCACATCTTAAATTAAACTTATATTTGTAGAAATATGAGATGTAAACATTGCAAGTACAGCCCGCTCACATGAGGTGGTGCTGGTATGCCATCTTGTTTGACATCTTGCTTTTTTAGCCCCTCACCAACTGCAATGGTCTGCTCTCGCTGATCCCCAAAGCGAGCCACTGTTATCATACAAAATCAGTATCTTCTTATATGACTTGTCATGATAATGTTACCTAAACATGTTTTGCCCGGCATCATTTAATTTCACTGTTTATGCTTTGATAGTCATTTCTGTGGGTTTTTTCTTCTCATTCAGTTTCACTCTGTTTCTCACTCAGGTTGGTTGCCGAGTTTAAGAGGCTTGGATCCTCAGTGGTTTATGCGAACTTTAACCGGATCATCCTCAGTACCAAGAAACGGCGCATTGAAGATGCCATTGCATATGTGGAGTACATCACAAATAGGTCAGACCTCATTCTCTACTCACAAAGACAAAAATAAGCATACGTATAGGCCAGCGGATCTCCTTGCCACTGTGTATTTTCGTTTTCTGATCTCCAAGATACTCCAAGGAAAGACACTCTTAAAATATGCTGAAGAAAGGCATAATTAGATACACTTTGTGTAAAATGAACTAAATTACAAGAAATTTACAAAAAACTGTATACAAAAAAATATTTAAAAAAAACTGTGTAACAGATTGAAATTACAAAGTTCATGGCATTGCATCATTGTCTGCCCAAGTTTTCACAACATAAACATAAATGGTTATTTTTGAGCCCATGCATGTTATAAGACTCTCAGCGGCTAATCTGTACGGAGCAGTAGTTGAACTGGGGACTGCTATTATAGCTGTTAAACTTTTAGATTATTTTTATGCTTAAAGTAGAACTTAAAAGAATAAGGCCTTGATGTTATAGTGTTGTCGTCAGCCTTGGTTGTAAATAATAACGCCTTTAAGAGTAGAGGCCCTGTGTGTAATGCTGTGTTTTTGACGTTTCACCTGAGTGCAGTATCCATTCGCGGGAGATCTTCCACTCTCTGTCCATTACTTTCTCTCGATGCTGGGAGTTCCTAATGTGGATGGATCCTGCCAACTATGGAGGAGTCAAGGGAAAATTGCCTTCCAGTGTCATGTATGGAGAGGTAGGACCTAAACACTTGAAAAATATTCAACCTTATTGTGATAAATTGTCTCAGTATGTCATCATTTGCTTTTCTGAGCATACTGGTGATCATCAGTACTTCTTGAACACTGAAGAACTGCATGGTGCATTACAAATAGATCTGGTTCATTTGATTTAGTGCAGCGCAGTATGTGGAACCTTTTAGTAAAACGTATTTTTAATTTCTGTGATATACACCTTCTCATTCAAAGATTTCCTTTGTTTTTATTATTGGCTACATTGTAGTTTAATATTAAAAACATCACCTAACGCTCTGATGACAGCTTTGCACACTCAGGTTGATTCATGAGGAATCAACCTGAAATGCTATTTAATTAACAGGTGTTTCTTCGTCAAGAGTTCATTAGTGGAGTTTCTTGCCTTCTTAATGTGTTTGGGATCATCAGTTGTGATGGTCAGGTTGGTACACAGTTAGTGATCCTGTTCCACTACGGTTCTACTGCACATTATGGCAAGAACCACTTAACTAGGTTAAAAAACAGTCCATCATTACCTTATTACAGAACATATTCTGGTTTGGTTTTTTGGGGTTTTTTTTTTTTTGGTTTTTGTTTACTGCATAATTCCATGTGTTCCTTCATTATTGTGTTTGCTTTCAGTGTTAATCTACAATGTAGAAAATAATAATAAAAAAAAACATTGAATGAGAAGGTGTGTCCAAACTTTTGACTGGTAGTGTACATATACATATATATAAATAAAATGCACTAGTGAAATCTGCAATTGTTTTTTTGTAGGATCATATAATATTTGTGCCATATTTACATTTTTTTCATCTACTCTGCATGAAAAACATAAACCCCATATGTCGTTTGTGTGTAAAGAACAGCCCTTCTCTCATCTGGTCTTTCCAATTGAGTGGGAAGCCTGCACAGACAACTTAATGGAAAATAAGTTATTTTTCTCTTCTGACAAAATTAGGTTGATTTTAAATTAGAATGGTTGTTTGCTTTTTTTGGATAATGAACTAAGAATGGCGTGCAAAAGAAGAGGAAAGGAAAGAAGGATGCAGAAGAAGAGGGCAGTGAAGATGAAGAGGATGAAGAGCCTGAAGAACAGGATTATGAAGAGCAAGAAGCAGATGAAGTTGAGGACCTGATTGAGAGCAACTGGAACATCATGCAGTATTTGCCTCAGACTGCTTCCTGTCAGAAGTACTTCCTCATGATCATCTCGGGTGGGTTTTTAAAAATAAAAATCCAATTAAAATAATTACATTTGTACTTCTGTTTCTGGTAGATCTTTCAACTTGTACCAACCGATGTCACAATGTTTCAGTTTCTCAATGTATGTGTTTTTGTCTTCGCTACAGCTTATATAGCTGCCGTGTATCACAGCATGAAGGAGGAGCTTAGACGGAATGCTCCCGGAGCCACGCCTATAAAGAGGCGGGGCGGGAGCCAAATGACCCAACAGCTCACTGGCGATATTAGTGCACTTCCTGGTAAGACCTGTGTGTGACTTTTATTTACACTGTTCTTTACACTGTTCTAGTCTCTGTGGTAAAACCTAGTCCATCATTTTACTTGTTCTGTAACATTGATAAGGTGCAAAACGTGCATGCAAGCAGATGCATGAATAAACACATTATTTCACTTTTCATTGTTTTTAATACCGCGCCTCAGATTTATCGGAATAAAAATACTTAGGCTACAACTGCACAATCACACAAAGACGAAAAACTTAACTCTGTACTATATATGCTATGTGTTATTCAAATAATATGCTGTGGTCAGCAAAGAAAGTGGATTTGAATAAGTAAGTAAATAAATAAATTTATTAGGGCTGGGCACATTAACGTTTTTTTAATCCTTTATAATTTGAATCCTTATATTTTGAAAGCCCTGCAGTGGCAGATAGCTTTAGTTTTATATTTGATTTGAGTACATTAATGTTTAAGTTGAGATTTACAGAAATATTTGAACTGCAGCTGTGTAACTGTGTTAAAGAGAACTCTGCTGTTAAAAAGCTCCTTATTTGTTTAAAGTGTTTGCAAACCAAGTGTTATTGCACTTTTGTTCATATAGCAGCACTTTCAAAATAAAAGTGCGCAATACACTACTTTTGAATTAATTATTGAATTTTGCGTACAACAATGCGATTAATCGCAGAAAAACATGCAATTAATTGTACTTAAAACATTTAATCGTTGCCTAGCATTAAAATTTATAAATAAAGTTATGTTTGGTTAAATCCATGATTGATTACAGAGAGCGTTCAGTTTAATCTCTGAACTGTGTCTGCAGGCATGATTACGTTCTCTCAGGAGTACGTGTCCAGCGAGCTCACCCAGAACGTCTTCACCATCACCCAGAAGATCCAGAAGAAGGTTTCTGGAACGCGCAGCGTAGCTCAGCCGTCCGAAATGTTCCCTGTGCTGCCTGGATCACACCTGCCCCTCAACAATCCAGCGCTGGAGTTCATCAAATACGTCTGCCAGGTGAGACCGCAAAATGGAGCTGTTCTGATTTTATAACACTGTTTCTTGATTTATTTCCTCTATGCACAGGGATTTCTTTTATTCTGTTGTTATTCTTTTATTTTATTGTTTTGCTGCTCTTACCTTTGTACTGACCCTTTTCTGCCGTAACAATGCAAATTTCCCGCTTGTGGGACTAATAAATGTTTAACTTCCCTTATATGTATGTAAAATTACAGTTTATTGAAAGTTTTGTGTGCAAACTAAGTTTCTTCCTAAGCTTGATTGGGATATTTTTGTTTGGTGGCGGCCAGGTCCTCTCCCTAGACGGCAACATTGTCAACCAGGTGAACAAGTTAAAGCGGGACCTCCTGCGTTTGGTGGAGGTCGGAGAATTCTCTGAGGATGCTCAGTTCCGCGACCCTTGCAACTCGTACGTCTTGCCAGAGGTCATCTGCCATCACTGCAACTTTTGTCGTGACCTTGACCTTTGCAAGGACCCATCTGTATCCCAGGTTAGTGTGGTGGATTGGGGGGGGCGGCTGCTTAACGTAAGTTCACCACAAACCTAAAAGTTAACCTGCTGTATAAACAAACACCATTTCCAAAAACGTGGGGACTGTTTAAAAATGCAATAAGAACTCAAATCTGCAATGTGGTAATTCACTTGAACCATTATTCAACAGGCAAAAGCACTGAGAAAAGATTTTAGCTGACAAACATAATTCTATTTGGTAAACATGAACAAATTTAGAAACTGATGCTTTCAGTGTACTCCAAAAAATTTGGGATAGACGCAGGTTTACCGCTGGGTCACATCACCTGTTTTTCCATACACTTCTTAATTGTTTAGGAACTAAAGACTTTGTTAATTGTTGCAGTTTTGCAAGGGGTATTTCTGACCATTCTTGCTGTAGACATGACTTGATTATGTTTAATATGGCTTGTTCTTTTTCTCCTCCTTATTTGTAATATGTAATATAATGTGCAATATAAATGTCTGACCCCCAACTCTCCTTCTGTTTAGGATGGTTCAGTCTTGCCTCAGTGGTTCTGCTCCAACTGTCAGGCCCAGTACGACAGTAACTTGATAGAAATGGCTCTAGTGGAGGCTCTGCAGAAGAAACTCATGAGTTACACTCTGCAGGACCTGGTGAGAGAGAGCCTTATGCACTGTTACTTCAGGGACTAAGAGTGCTGATGTAGTATCATATAGTAATAAATACAATTATGTCAATCCAGTAAGTCAGTCTCAAGGTGATATAGCTTTCTCAGCTTTCTTACACATGTACTTATTAACCACAGATGTAGTACCATTTAAGTAGGCTTGTTATGACGCGGCACATTAAAGTGATCTAGAAAATTCTGAAGATGTCTTTCTAAGAGCTGCAGCAATACTGAATGGTGTACTTTTGCCCTAGATTATCAGTTAGACGTTTGAATATTTATTTCATGCATCTGGGGATCTATGGACCTATTTAAATTGGCTTATAGTTGTCAATTTCTATCACTATTGTAGCAGAGTCATGCTTTCCCACAGTGTTGGCTCATAAAATGTAGTCTTGTCTGAAACCGACGTCCTTTTGTTCAATAACAGGAATGTACCAAATGCCACGGGGTGAAGGAATCCAACATGCCGCTGTACTGCAGCTGTGCAGGAGACTTCAAGCTCACGTTCACCAAAAAGGTCTGACCAGAGTTGTTTATTCCTGCAGTTACTCAAAAGTTTAAAAATGCATGATGAAAATGTTGATGATGCAACTACAAATATGGATACATTGATACATATATTTATGTATAAAATACACTAGTGTATTTTGTATATTGTACTGTTATATTGTATAGTTTTTAAAAAATTATTCTGAAATGTATAAAGGAATAATTAAATCTGCATTAAATCCTTTACTCAGAATTTAATCTGATTGTGAGCTCAAAGATTCATTAGACAATCAGCTCTTACAATGGCTCTGTTTAACATGTTTTGTTCATCCTGCTCACTGATTTGTTTTGCGTTTTCCATTATTTCATTTTCAGAGCTTCACAGAGCAGGTCACCGTGTTCCGGAACATCGCTGCCCACTACAACATGAACTTCCTTCTCGAGACCATCGACTGGATCCTGAGGATGAACACTTAAGTGTGTGTGTGTGTGTGTGTGTGTGTGTGTGTGTGTGTGTGTGTGTGTGTGTGTGTGTGTGTGTGTGTGTGT
>JBBIGA010000040.1:4185163-4199756 GCA_037576975.1 Alestes dentex
CCCCCCCCCAAAGGCCCGGACATGACAAAAGCAAAACAAATGCGGAAGATATATGCAGTTTCCGCGTTACTGCGAGGGTTTCTGCGATGGACTGATACTGCAACTGCTGAATCCACGTTAAAGTGGGGGTTTACTGTATATATATATATACATATATATATATATATATATAAAGCTCCAGCGGGATTGTTGTTCCTACAGACTACAGACTCTCCGTTTCTCTTCCAACGAATTTACCTCTATGGACACTTAGTGTTCCAACTCTGTTAGCCGTAGACGCCCTATCTCTCAATAATCTTGTTCATGAAGGTCTTCTCTTGTTATTCAACCCCATAAAGACTCTCTTTTCCTTCTCTTCAGGTCGACCTGAAGAGGATGGGTCCCTCCCGAGGTTTCTTCCTCCATCTGAGGGAGCTTTTTCTCGCCTCTGTCGCCTCTGGCTTACTCACTAGGGGCTCAGACCTGGACTCTGTAAAGCTGCGTTGTGACAGCTTGGTTGTATGATGCTGCACATAACTGTTTAAGAGCCAGTGGAGCTATGAATAACATTCAAAGAGATTATCAAAGATGAATCAGAGAAAACCATAGGAAAATTGAACAGGAGAAAGCGGATAACAGGGTATGCAGTGGAAATTGCAGAAAAAGGAACAGAGGCCAAAATCAAGGATAAAGAGCTTTTAAGAAAACTAAACCAAGAACTGTCAGGAGAGAGGAAACCAAAACTACAACAAAATCCGTACTGAAATGGAAACAAATGTGAAATAAGATACGTGAACTCAAAAATAAATTTCAGCCTCAGAAATAAATTTCAGCCTATTATGCTGAGACATCATAATAGACAAGTCATGAAATATCAATTAAATATTGAACAAAGTTAGAAAGTTATCAGTATCTGCTACATAGAAGACCTTCCAGTGCTAAAAGAGGACCTCAGGCCCTGAAATTATTGAAATGAAGGCTACAGATGAAAAAATTCTAAATTCTGAAGGAGATTCAATGACTCAACTAATGATACCAACAAATCTTTCTCATAGCCAAAGGAAAGGCCAGACTGAATGTGCAAGCTATCATTTCATTTTACTTATATTACTCAGCAGTAAAACTGTCCTCAAGATCATTTAGCACAGACTGGAGCCCTACACTGGAAGGGAACTGCCAGACATACAAACAATATTTGGAAAGGGGCAGGGGAACAAGGGACATGGTTGCTGAAATGGTTGCCGGAGAAAACGAAGTGTTTTAATGACTACTGCAAATCCTTTGACCACGTTATACTGTCCTTAGTCAAACCAGAGAGTCTCATTGCTCTAACCTGCATGGAACATCTTCATGATTCAACAAACCACAGTCATGAAAAAAAAATGGACCAACAGATCGGTTCCACATCAGCTGCATGGTGTCAACATACTTCAACCTGTACACTAAACTGATAATAAGAGAAAAAAGACTGGAGGAAGATCCTGAGGATTCAAGATCCTTGAAAAAACATCACTAACCTTCCATTTGCAAATGACGGACACTCATGCTGGAAAGTCAGGGAGATCTGAAGGTCCATATAAGGAGCAGAATTATAAGTTCAAGAACAAAGTGAAATTGATGAAAATGTAGAAGTAATGGACAGCTTTTGGCTACTTGAATTAATTATTTCAAAGGATCCAGCAGTCAAGAACAAGGATGAAGGAACTGGGAGAAATCTTCAAACGTAACTGTGATCAGAATTTTCCAGACTATGGATTTTTTGTGGTTCTTGGAAATGCAAATCTTTTTTGTGCAGAAGATTCATGAAAGCAGTTGAACTACTGTATGTGATGAACAGTGATTACAAGTCCCTTAATAAGTGTCATGCGAAACTTAGAGACTGGGTTCCTTCCTGTGGTTTCAAGGGGCCAAAACCTTGAAAAACATCTCAAAGCTGGCAACTCTGTAAGTCTATCTCACCTCAAAAGATCAATTTTTCAACTCCTGTTCAAAACTAACATTTCTTTTTTTTGTGTTACATTTAGGCTATTAGCATTTACATCGCCTGCATTTAGTCAAAGTGGGCATTGGTTGCATTCATTTAGAGTGAGTGCTGAATGCCCAGATTCATTCAGTACATTCCATATTTGTGTTTATAAGAAGATTTAATGATGTGAAATAAATCGAGTTATTTATGTACGTACTGTTTTTTTTTTGTGAAAATAAATGAAATGTCCTTCACATTTTTTCCATAAATTCACACTGAAAGTATGCCCTGAAATCAGAAAGCCGTGGGTTTGAATCCCAAGACTACTAGAGGCACCTTTGAGGTTCCCTTAAACAAGGTACCGTACCCACACCCTGCTCCCCGGGTGCTGTGTTCCTGGCTGCCCGCTGCTTCACTTGGTGAATGGGTTTAAATACAGAGGAAGAATTTCGTGCTGTTCACACTGTGTGTTGTGGCGTGTTCCCGTATGACAGAATGGTTATTTTACACTTTTATTTGGATTCAGACTAGGGATCAGTACTTCAAAAATATATTTTCCTTGCAACTAATTCCTATATCAGTTGTTTGTCACAAGTCTAATGGCTGTCAGATATGTGGATCAGCTAGTTCTGAGGGCAAAAACGATGAGTACACCTGGAAAACTACTGGAATGGAGATGAATGTGTGGCATTTTAGAAATATGACATATGCTTGAACATATATGTCTGAAACACATCAGAGATGTTCTACATCTATGTTATGACCAACAAACTGAATGATTCCAAATTAGACACATTGGACTGTAAAGGGTTTCCACATTTCCACATAACATTCCATTTCTTCAGTGCCTGGAACCTGCTGCACTGATGCAGCGCTCTCTGTGAATATTTTACATACATGACATCCTTGTTCTATGAGTCAGTAGTGACCAGCGCCATTTTCTATGCTGTGGTGTGCTGGGGTGGCTGCAAGAAAATAGTGGAAACCAAAAGCTGATCAAGAAAGCCGCTCAGTGGTGGGTGAGGAACTTGACAATGTGGAAACACAGCCTGAAAGAAGAATATTGTCTAGAATTCAGTCCATCATGGACAATGCTGATCACCCTCTCCACAATTTGTTATTACATTTCACTTAACTATAAGTTGCTAATCTATAGTACTAATACCCAGCATTGGTGTATATGACATAAAACACATTTTGAATAGAGTTTTGTCTGCAGAGTGTTATTAGATTTATTTAGACTTCATATTTCATATTGTTCTTGTCTCTGTGTCTCTGTGTGTCTATACGGTCGTGACATAAGCAGTTTCCTCCATGATCAATAACGTTTTCTGATTCTGATTCTGATTCATTACAAAGTACAATATTGATGTAATCGATCATTTGTCAGTTTGCGTTATAAATATAAAGGCATTCAATTGATGCCTTTTTATCCAGCTGTTCGTGAAACTGAAACTCCAGAATTAATACCAGGAGTAACTAACCTTGATCAGGACCCTCATCAGGTCTGTGCCATTTTAAATGCGTAATATGAAATGGATTAGTTCTAGCTGGGAGAGGATTGACTGAGGAGTGATTATTCTTACATTCTGACAGTCACTCCTGTGGAAAAATTTTAATACAGTGTGAATCTACAGTGTGTGTGTGTGTGTGTGTGTGTGTGTGTGTGTGTGTGTGTGTGTGTGTGTGTGTGTGTGTATACGTGTGTGTGAGTGTGTGTATGTGTATGTATGTGTTTTTTTACACTCTGATGGCAACAATTCATTAGTTATTTTAATCCAATATGAAACTGCAATGCCTGTAGATTTTACAGTCTGATCAGTATCTGTGGAATGATTTTAATCCAGTATAAATCTGCAGTCTGTGTAGTTTTTACAGTCTTACAGTCGTAATTATGAAGAGATTTTAATCCAATGTAAATATATACAGTATGATTTGTACAGTAGAGTGATAGTGCTCCAGTATGAATATGCAGTGTGTATGGTTTTTACAGTCTTACAGTCATAATTATGAAGTAATATGACTGTATATGAATAAGTAGTATGAATATACAGTGTGTGACTTTTACAGTCTGACAGTAATACCATAGAGTGATTATACTCTGGTATGAATCTACAGTGTAGTTTTTTACAGTCTGACAGTCATAGTTGTGGAGTGATTTTTGCAGTTGTGGATGTTTTTGCAGTCTGACAGTAATAACCAGAGTGAATGGCCAAGTGTAATGGACTGAATCCTCCTTCATTATTCCTCCAGTATTAGTGGTCCAGTTCCCATCCAACTCATACTAATGGAATAACAAAAGCCGCTAACAGACACATGTGAAAAGTACATTGGTATTGTTTTTGAGTGTGTTCTGTTGAGTAATGCTGACAAGACATCTGGAGAAATTACAGACACGTTTTACAGAATAAATCAACCAATCAAATCACACATTTACAAGACATTATGCTGCCTCCTCTGTTTAAAGTAAACCAGTTCCAGCAGGGCTGTAACCGCACCAACAGTTGTAAAAAGGTTGATTTCGCATCAACAGTTGTAAAAAGAGCCAGAACAGCACAAGAAGTTCTGTTTCTTTTAGTCCATGATAGCAACAGCATGTTCCCACTTCCCTGGAGAGATCCTTCTCTTTATAACACATACACACGCACTCACAATCACATATGCTTCTCCACACCAGTGCACTCAGACAGACAGGGCTGACCCGCTGCTGGTGGCTCACGGCAGCCATCTCAGGTGAAGCGGAAAGCTACGCATGGCGGCGTTCCCCTTTCCGCGCTGCACTAATTGGCATATGTGCCGTCCAGCTGTGTATGTGTGTTTGCTCGTTTAGGCTCACTGCGCTCGCGTCCAGTTCGGGCCACGCAGAAGGCTGCACCCCAGCC
The DNA here is from genome assembly GCA_037576975.1 of Alestes dentex. NCBI lineage: Eukaryota > Metazoa > Chordata > Actinopteri > Characiformes > Alestidae > Alestes > Alestes dentex. The sequence goes on from JBBIGA010000040.1 coordinate 4,189,991, forward strand.
CTGGCCCCAAAGCAGCGTCAAGCCTCTGCTGCTGCAGTCAACTGGACATAAAATCCAGTTTCACACACACATATCCACTGAGCTGAAGCCAGGAGACGCATGAAGAGACCGAGAAAAAGTTGGAGAATGAAATGCATCCTTGGTCGTATAGAAAGAGTACATAAAGAAAGGGATTTTGCCTTACATCATAGCATGTTCATTCATTACGAAAAGAAGTGTAGAGCTAGTGAATAGAGTGAATAGAGTGAAAAGAGTGAAGAGTGAATAGTCTAATTTACAATAAATCACCCTTCATTAAAATGAACAATTTGGCCCAAATTGCCTTCCATGTACTTAGTCTGCAACAGATGTGTCCATCCACTTGTATCCACAAAGGACTCGTGTACCTGCAGGTTTTCATTCTAACACAGCAGGAGCTCACATGACCAACTGATTAAACGTGGAATCAGGTGAGCTTCTGCTTGTTGGGAATGAAAACCTGCAGCCTCACTGACCCTTAGCAAAGAAAATTAGACATGCCTGGTCAAAGCCTAGAGGGCAAAACACTTGTTACAAGTGTTTACAAGTTCTACCACTGACACTTAACCCTCAGTTGCTCTGGGGGCACTGTCCCTGTAACTAATCACTGTAAGTCACTCTGGATAAGGGTGTCTGCCAATTGCTTTTTACCTTAGATACAGTGAAGTAAAGTTTAATTATAAACTACGCTAACAAAAAAACCCATTATAATCTAAACATGCTATGGGCAGTTAAAAGGTGGCTTTCCACAAGATTTTGGAGTTTCTGTGGGAATTTGTGTCCATTTATTCTGTAGAGCATTTATAAACAATTTCAGACGCTGATGTTGCACGAGAAGTCCTGGCTCACAATCTCCGTTCCATTTCATCCCAAAAGGGGTTGAGGTCAGGGCTCTGCGTGGCCAGTCAAGTTCTTCCACACTGAACTCATCCAGCCATGTCTTTATGGAGCTCGCTTTGTGCACTGGGACACAGTCATGCTGGAACAGAAAAGGTTCTTCCTCAAACTGTGTCCACAAAGTTGAAAGCATGATGTCATCCAAAATGTCTCGGTATGCTCAAACATTAAGATCGTCTTAAGAAGTGAGGGGCCCAGTCCAAACCCTGACAAACAGGTTCCAGGGTGAAGATCTTCAGAAACTCTGCTTTCTGACGTGTAGACAGGGGAAAAGGATGGTATATTTCATTAAAAAAAAAAAAATTAAAATGGAACACCCATTAAAGTCAGATTTCCAGGTCAGAAAGTCGGATGAGCCTCACCTGTCCTGACCTCAAAATCCAAGATGGCTGCTCCATGCATCAACAGTGGTGAAAGATTAGTAGTAAAAAGTGTTTATCAACTCTTCTGCCTCATCTGACTCTCACTGATTTAGTCATTCAAACTGTGCAGTCCAACTTCTATCCGTGGACATATTACTATAATGGCTAATCTGGCTAAAACACTGTACTGGAGCAGTGTCAACCGGGGTGTGTCATTCCAGGCCCATTTCCGAGGAATTCAGCATCAGATTTTGGCCTGTAATGCCAGATTGTGCATCATTATCTCCTCTGTTTCAGCTCCGAGTGTTCGCTGTTTTTCTGTTTAGATGAGATGTTTTTATGCAGTGGTGGACAGAGCAAAAATATTACTGGTTTTAACTTTGCTAGCAGGACTTTTAAACAAACGTACATTTACACTCCCACTATACTGAGGAACAGATGCGCTATGGAGGTCACTGCTACATCCATCACTCCCATGACTCCTGCTGCTTCCCAGTAGTTGAATGAAGCTTCTTTTCCACTCTGCCTGCCCTGATTTCGCCTGATCTGTACGCAGATCATGCTGCCAATCTCACCGGTTTTATAAGCATACAGAAAAAGTAATAACTTCTGATTGAGCAACACGGCTTTACGGTTCAGGTTATATCACTGCCTGCTTGGCGTACTCTTGACATTGACGTTTTTTCTTATTTTCATGGATATATTTAAAAAAAAAAAAAAAACAGTGCTTGTGTGGACAGCGTTTTTTTTTTTTCAACAACGAAAGAATGCTCTTGGATTAGATTCTTTCATATTTATGATGTTATTAATATTAATTGTATTCTGTAGAGGATGTACATTTATCGATAAAACTTAATTTGACTAAGTGCGCCCAAAGTTCTGCATACAGTTATAAGTAGGCATCATGAAGAGTCATGAATACTGCCATTAAGTAAAAAGCAACTAAATTATTATCTGGGCTTGTGTGGCTAGAGTACAATTCCAACTCAGCCAAGGCTTGAGTAATGGTTCATAAATGTCTGTGGAGGTGGAGTGGTGTGTGTGTGTTTCTCCCATCTACAGCAGTGAGGGATGCTAAGTGTAAGTTCCACTGAGAGCTAATTACCTCAGTATGCTGTTATGCTGGTTTTAACCATCTGGTGAGGAATCTCTCTCTCTCTCTCTCTCTCACACACACACAAGCACACACACACACACACACACACACACACACTTTAGAAGAATACACCGGAAACCTTGTTAAATCATCCCAACTGAAGTTTTAAATATAGGTCATTTTGGGGGTCTGAAGTCACCATAGACAGACCGTCATCACCTTGGACCTTTTCGCGTTAAAGAGAAGGTGATGATTCTTTATGAAGATAGTTACAGAATATTAGTGTTTTTGTTTGTTTGTTTGTTTGTTTTCAAGAGGGCTGTGACTTTTGTTTTTAGCCGCTCCAGTGGAAAACAAAAGAAGCACATTTCAAACACCGAACATGTCTTGGTTGTACATTTGGTACAAGAGGAAAATCTGTGTACACAGTTTTACCAGCTATTGCTTTCTGCCCTCAAATAACCAGGCTTGTTACATCCTAAAGGTTTTCTCACACATAATCTGATTTTTATATAGACAAAAAAAGTTTTGAAAACGAACACACACATAAATGTCGTCTTTCACATGGAGCTCGATGCTGACAGATGGCGATGTGCATCAAGATGGTGGCAGAATACATCATCTTGCTGTGAAAGAGAACAACAGCTTATACTGTAATGCCTTACATGTGTTATTACTGTTAAACGTATCAAGTACTCATTCATTTTCCATGCTGCTTGCTTCAACCAGGGTTACAAGAAGCCAATCCCAGTAGTCACAGGGTGAAAGGCAAAAATGCAAAACATATAAACTGTTGAAACAAGTTGTATTTCTCCAAAGAGAACTGACAACAATGGCCAACAAAGGCCTCTGCAATGAAAGGATCTTCAGCTAAAATACAGTCAACTACAGGAAAATGCTGACAGTGAGTCAGTGTGAAAAAGAACAGAGGGAAGGATGAATAAGTTAGGAAAAGAGGGGCAAAAAGGGGAAACAGAGAAACATAGAAGAGAGAGAGAGAGAGAGAGAGAGCAAACATGAACACGTAACACCATACTTCTTTGCCCTCGTCCTCCAATTTTGTTAATTGAAAAGAAAAATGGGTTTCTATGCATATCACCAATGACAATAAGCCTAAAAAGCCAACGGCCCAAGTTCCATAAAGGTAATTCGATCCTTCAAGGCAGATGTCATGCAACGTACCCTTCTCAACCAAATATCTCACATTAACCTTCAAACATTTTTCCTCATTCATGAACTATGCACATTTTTTTGGCTTACGAGGAACCTTCTTATCAGTTGGAATCTGTGCCATCCTGTACCGCCAGCCAGACCGACTCTGGAAAGCATTCAGCTCGGGCTGCTGAACTGGCTCCGTATTCCAGGAGTTTGTGTGTTTGTCCTGTAAAGATCTACATTTAGCCATGCATGCTGGCCCTCTAAGCCTTTTGACACGGCCGCAGGGCCTTTCCTGGCCGCCAGGCTTCAAGTGGGCATGCCTGCCAACTGTTGCTATAAAAGCTGGAGGTCGAGGAGGAGAAATAAAAAAAAAAAAAAAGAGGGCTTTCAGGCACGGAGCGAAAGTGTTTATTTTTTCTGATTACTCTAAAGCAACTCACTTCCTGTGGGCTGCTTGACATCACTTCCCAATTCAGAGGTGCGTGAAGTACATGTGAAGGTAATTTGCCTGAGGACGAGAGGCAAAGAGTTGGTGAAAGAATAACCTTTTGCCGTTTAGGTTAATTAAAGTGTGTTTCTAAAAGGGAATCATTAGCTTACTTCAGCGTTGCCTTCCTTTGACCCACTAACAAAGAGACCTACTTTCACGGCAATACCAGAAACGTGGCAGGACTCCGGTTGGAATTGACTGTCATTTGGATTAAGCACACCACCGCTGTGATGTGTTAAGGAACAAAGGCAATCGAAAAGAAGTTCCAATGGTTTTTACGTATAAACACAGCTCTGGCTAATTTCCCAAATCTAATCATCGGTGATTCCCAGAGATCTTTCCTACTGAACGCTCACGGAAGATCAAAAGGCAGCGGGATTTCAGCCCATCTTACGAAAGCCGGAGCATTCTAACTAACCGAACAATCGGCCCATTCTTAGCTCGCATGTCTTTAGGTCGGCGCTGGTGGGTACAGACTTGGTCGACTTGACCGGGCCCATCTCTCCTCTGCCTGGCTCCCACCAGCCCGCCAAAGTAATGTGAGATCCCTGTTGTTAAAACAGGACAAGTGGGTCATTTACTGTTCCTATCAAAGGCACCTGGTCCTGAGAGAGCTTGCTGTCAATGGCGGGTTTGTTCCAAGTCTTTTCAATCAGTGCCTGATTGCAGGTGCAGTTAAGAGGTGCGAGTCTCTATCTGATAAACAGGGCCAGGTAATCTGTTGGGTGCGCTGAGGCAGAAAGAGGAGAGGAGCTTTCCAGTAACAGGATTAAATCAAGCCAGCCCTAAACAAATAACTGCTGCAGAATAAGGTCAAAATTCAACCTTCAAAGCAAGATTTACTGTAGCATCATCATGATGTGTGTGGGCAAATGTATGCATGGAACGTATAAGCAGACGAAATGAAAACAAGCAAGTTTTAATGTGTCTTTATAATACTACACCTTTGTATATTTGTAATATCTCATTAGTACTGTCAAGGTTACCATGGAATTCATTCATTTACAGGATCAGTTATTCACAGTAATAATTTTTAGATGCAAAGCACCTGTCTTGTAACTCACTCACTCATGATTAGCAGGCTAAAAATTGTCCACTAGGGAGCGCTGGTCATTAGTAACAGTCGAACAACTTCTGATGGTTCCTAAAACGAGTGCCATCTAAGAACACTGCAGGCTGAAGTCCAGCTGCTTGCACTGTACATTACTATGATAGAACCCGCAATTGTAGCCCTCTCTATCAAATACAGCTTTTGGGCGACTTTTACTATGATACCTAAATGATTTTCACAATAATGTTCCAATGAACCCTGCAATGAGCCTAAATGTTACTGACAACATTAATGAAAACACTGTGATGAAACTTGTTCTGTCCATTCATGTAGCTATAACAAAATGCAATCCTTTTTGAGTTGCAACAATTTTTCTGGGGTATAGATATATGCAATTCATTGTGACTAACTACAAAAATGTGATTTATCGCAATTAGTTGTTTGACTGCCACTACAGGAACACAAATATAGTGCAAAGTAGGAAACAATTACTTCTTGCATCGACTGAAATGGATTTACTGTTTAACGGATATTAACGCAAAGCGAGGTTTACTTCAGCATTTACATCAGTTCATGAATGACATCAGCACCAAGGTGAGCATTAAATATAAACAAATAAAAACAAAAACTCTCTGCTACTGCTGTTCAAAAAGAACTGGTAATGACAGCAGACTGACCACTTTCTGTAAGCGAGGAGACTCTTGCCCTTCCATCTCAGGAGAAGCAGATGGATGGGCTATATGTGAGACAGTATGTGCATGTACACTGGGGGGGGGGTGCAGAAGACTTACTGTAGGGAGCCTTTAGCTTAGCCTTTTCACAATGGAGCGCACACATTCCACCGCCCAGCCTCGTTTGATGCGTTTCCAAGAGTCCAGCATGTGAGTTAGGCTTTTCTTTGCCCAACACTAGGCTAGCTAATCTGCTTTTTAATGCTGCTCCAGTTCTTGGCAGCCTTCTGACAGCCCAAAAAGTGATAGCTCACGTCGGCATAGATAAAATGGGAAAGCCTTAATGAAGTGACACACGCTGCTTGTTGAACGGGACACATACTGAGAGCGCATTTGTCATTAATCATTTAATCAGTTAACTTTAATAAGTGGATGGTGACACTAGAAAATTCTCCAAGACTGTTACATGAACAAAGGAAAAGTAAAAAAAACGGTCAATGTGCGAAACAATCGCTGCTGTTTTCCTGCCTTCAGAGCCAACAATAACCTCCATTCTTGAAAACTGGGCCATCGGCAGTGACATCTTTAACTAAATGTCAAGTAACCGCCCGAGCCACTCATACTATAATTTTCACCTCTAACTCTTTCATACAGAACTTAATGAGGCTCTGCTCTTGAATGGGCTAACACAGAGCCGTTAGAATGCGGCGGATGGGTAGTGAAAGGCTAAGAATATGATCTTCCCAAAGTGACATAATCAGCTTATGTGTAATGCCAGGCCCTGGCTACTGCTGAGAAGAGAGGAGAGAGAGAGGGAGAGTGGAGGAGAAACGAAGAAAAGAAAAGGCGACTCCTCTTCCCACCTACTCTAATTCACCACCAAAGAACATGCAGAGCTTTTCAAGTGCTAAGAGCATTACTACGTGTGTTCTGACACCAGGGCTGTCTTGCCTCTAGTGGCCTGCTGACTTTAAAATCATGACCTTGCTCCTCATTTGATTGGCATTACCCTGGCCTCTAATCCAATATGCCAAACAAATCATCAATGACACGAATGACCTGGATTTCTTCTGCCAATCAGCTTTCCCAGAGGGGAATAAAGCAATAAGGCAAGGCAGGGCATGTGTCATTGTGATTTTATCTGTGTTACAAGGTGTTTGGCACAGCGTAGTAAAATCACTGTGACATACAGTATGGCGTGGTTATCAAACAACAGCAAAACACAATGACGAAAGAAAGATAACATGCTGCCATGTGCAATAAGTGATTTAAAACATGCTATTAACTGTTGACCAATTAGTACACCAAGCAATGTAGTTCCATAGAGAATGGTTACCAAACAATATAACAGTCAAAGATTGTTTTGTCAACATTTTGGCATGTGACTGTGTGGTCAAACGCATGTATATGAATGACAAGGTTAATACATATTGAATGGCTTAATCACAAAAGGGCACAGGTACCATTCAGGACTGGTTTCATTCCTTAAACAGGACCCACCTCTTCTGTGATGTCTCATAACAAGGAGTTCTCAGGAAAGGCCATACAAATTCTCTGCATTTATTTTTATGACATTACAAATGGAGCCATGTGATCTGCCTGATAAAGAACAAGTGATAGTGTTGCATGACCTAAATGTCAAGTTGGGGCTATTACTGTTAAAAACCACCTGATAAACATCAACATACTGCACCTTGATGGTCATGGTCACTGCTAAAACAGAGCCTATCTGCATGCCCTCCCCCCCACCCAACCAACGTGAACCGTTTGTTTGCCTTTATGACAGTCCAGTGTTGTTCTCTGATAAGCTGATAGGAGATGTGACTTGCTGATTTGATTGCAAGGTTGTTGTTTGGGTGGAGTGGGTTTGTTTGTACTCGTATGGGTCATGCAGACGGCAGCATTCTATGGGAAAATCAGTGACGTGCGAATGAGCTTAAAAATAGTGCAGGAGTCACAAGTAGTCAAACGAAATGAGAGAAGAGCGGCCGCTCCACTTCATGCACTCTCAAATAATGGACTGGAAATACAAGTCGCGCGACATTCCTTCTGGGAGTCACAAATGATCCAGAAATATTCACTGAGATTTGGCAGCTAAGAAAGAAAACCTCAGAGTGTGTTCAGCAGTTTCAGACTCATGACCCGTACAGCTGTTAGAAAGTGTCATTTCCTTGAGCGCAGGGGCCCAAGATGCGCGCCTGAGCTTTACCACAGAACGGTGACACTGATTCTAAGAGCCTGCAGAACAGGAAGCCCTGTTCAATCGAGGCGACTTTCCGTATCAATGCAATCTCGACCTACAGCACAATGAACAGGTACAGGAGCCGCCTCACCTTCACCAGTGTAAACAAGTCACACTCCCTTCATTAGAACAAAGGCGGCTCATGTAACCAACAAAGCCAACCTAGATGCAGACTAGGAAGCAGGTAAACGAAAACAAATCATAGAGATCCTATTTGGCCTATAGGGAGGAGTGATTGATCCTGACAGGTGCAATGCATGTTGGGACCTGGATCATCTCAGACTGCAGTGTTATCCGCTTTGGCGTCTGGAAGCGCAGCACGTGCCTCAAACACTAATGACTCTCCTAATCAGTGATAACATTAGACTGGGTTCTTAGGTGGTGAGTGTGTGTGTGTGTGTGTGTGTGTGTGTGTATGTGTGTGTGTATTTCTCAAACAACAAACCCCAATGGGGCAGATCAATCCTAAAACCTATTAAGCAGGTTGTAAAAGGGGAATGTATGGGAATTATCAGTGTATTGAGAACAGAGGATGGAGGCATGCTGCTATTAGGTTTGATTGTATGCGCATCTATGTACTCTTCAGTTACTGGGCAGTCAGTATGGACCAAAATAGTTTTACAGATCCTGTACAAAACTTTTTATATTCGAGTCGGTTTGTCGTAATGATGCATTACAAGTGAGGCTGACCAATCAGAGCTCAGTTTTCGGTCACAGTACAAATAAATGGCAGCAGAACAACTTATCTTGTTCACTGCGGAGCACAAAAGTCATACAGGAAAGACAATGCTGACTACAAACATGCAGAGGTTAAAAAAATATTTTTGGAGGATCAGCTGAAAGGCTGGAAAAGACATTGAGTAATTTAGTACACCAACTGTTTATAGCCTTTTTTTGTCTACCTTTATCTTAGTGTATCGTAGTCTGTTCATGTCTGGTCTTTTTGTAGAAGATCCACTATCCAGTGTGTGTGCTTTATAAGAAAAAAAAAAAAAAATCACAAATTCATCCTCGCTACTACTCGAGAAATCCATTTCTCCTTCCACTTCTGATTTCTTACCCAATGTTTAAAAAAAACTGTGTGTTTGTATGTGTGTCTAAGTGCATTTATTGGTTTGTGCACTACGACAGAAAGGCTGGGGAAGACAGTGAGTGATTTAGTACAAGAGGGCAACTGCTTATAGCTTTTTTTTTTGTCTCTCTCTATCTCTCATCTTATCATAGACTGATCATGCCTGGTCTTTTTGTAGAAGATGTGCTCAGTGTGTGCGCCCTTTGTAGTTGCTTAAAAGAAAAATCAGAAATACACCCTCACTACTACTTGAGAAATACATTTCTCTTTCCTCCTCTGATTTCTTCCCAATGTTAAAAAACAGTGTGTGTGTTTGTAACTGCATTTAGTTACAAACACAAACCATGGAACCTGTTTACTCACCTTTGAGATGAGCTCATCGTGGTTGGCCAGGTGTGCTCGGCAGTGGATGCAGCTATAGGTGCGGTGACAGTTGGGTAGGTAAGCCTGGAAGGTTTTCGACTTGGTCATCTTCACCATCTCACAGTCGTGGTTCTCCTCACTGGGCTCGTCGGGGCTGGCGCTGGATGAGTTACAGCTCTGCTGAACTTGCTGACAGAAGAAACACTGGAAGATGCAAGCAAAAGCCGTCGTTGTTGTGGAGTGGGTGTGTGGCACGCTCCACACAAACACCACAGGAGAAAAAACAACCTTTGGAGAGTGGGAGGGTATTGGGGGGGGGGGGGGGGGGGGCGAAGAGGGAAAATGG
>JBBIGA010000040.1:4199856-4210996 GCA_037576975.1 Alestes dentex
GGGGGGCGAGAAAGGGAAATGGGAAGGAAGAAGAAAAGAGACTCATCACTCAAAATGCCCACACATAACCTTGAATTGCATGAGGTCAAAGGCTTTATTAGAGATGAATACATATTAATTAAACTTCATTACGATGGTACAGACACAGATGTGAGTTATTACTGACAACCTAACAACTCCAGTTCTAAACTAAAAATAAGCTAAATGTAACTCCAAACATGTCTTGGTTGATCAACATCTGGGGGAAAAAAAACAAGTAGAGAACTGTGTAAACTCAACCATTCCTAAATTGTTGGCATGATTTTAAAATGTGAACTGATACATATCTTGAAGCCAACAAACTGAATCTGAGAAGAACAGAAACAGCTAATCATTTCCTTCTCTCACAGGTCAACATTGCCCTGTGAGGCAATGAAGCCATTGTGCAAATCAAATGAAGTGTGAATAATAAAGTTTTCCCCCCTCCCTCTAGCAAGCAGCACATATTTTAACTTCTATTTCCAAGTCCTTGTTTAGGCACGCTAAAGTGGTAGCAAGCTCCTCAGAGGCCTGAGGACAGCGTGACGAGTTCTTCCCTTGACTGCTCGGGGTCATTTGAGTGGACCATCAGACAGAACCATCTACCACCACTTTATATACATGTGGTCAGGACTGGGCTGCCCATTCTCTATGAATAGAGAGACCTATTGAAGTACACTATGTCCAAAATTAGATTAAATTAGATGCAACTTTGTCATTGTGCAGTGTACAAGTACAAAACCACCGAAATGCAGTTAGCATCTAACCAGAAGTGCAGAGTAATAGTATTATTTACAAAAAGTGCAAATATAACAAAGATATTTATTGCCTCTGCACTACTGAGAGGGCTTTACACTAGATGTTGGAACATTGCTGTGAGGATTTGACTGCATTCAGTCACAAGGACATTAGTGAGGTCAGATTGGATGGTTAGTCCTGGATCACAGTTGCTCTGCTCAATCACTCCAGAACCCATGCTGGAGTGTTTTATAGCCCTCTAGATGATGTTTGCCACTGATCATGGTGACCTTGCTCAAGAACACTGCATCCTATGGGCAACGTTTTTGTATGGAGATTGTGCAAGCTGTATCCACACTCGTCAGCAATGGAAACACCTTTAGGTAGCCCTGCTTAGAAGCTGTGTCTGGATACTTTAGGACATGCAGTGTAGGTTGAATTTGATCAAAGCAAACGCGCCGCTGGTTGGCTTGAGCAGACACGCAGAGAATCTGCTAAAGCTAACCATTTTTCATGTTTGCGGATAACGAGGTGTCGTGGAATGCGGGTCTCTGTAGGCCTGCTTTCTAATCAGCAGTGCTTTGTCTACGGTTTTCTTTCCTCAGTCGGTTGGCCATGTCCTTTTATAGCAGTGCGGCAGCTTCCTCTGAACTTGTTTGCATTGGAGCAACACTCCTGCTTTGACTGCTGGCAACCCAGTGAGCTAAAATTCCCAAAATATTAAGGTTGATGTGCCCTCAGATGTGAATGGAATTATTCAACCCACATCTCTCATCGTGGCAGGGACGATGGAGGGGTGTGTGTGTGTGTGTGTGTGTGTGTGTGTGTGTGTGTGTGTGTGTGTGTGGTGGGGGGGGCAAAAACAGCAGGAAAGTTACTGCAGTGCAGTAGTAATGAAAGGCCCAGAAAGACTGAAACAAAACAAAAACAAAGCCACTTCCGCAGCAGAACAGGAAGTCTGACTACTGAGAGGAGGAGAAGCGCGCGCTACTGCTGGGCCACGCGCGACTGCATGCGTCACTCAGAGTGAGGGAAAATCTTCTGAAGCTCCAGAAAGGTGAACATCTGACTGACTTTTGAAATTATTCGCACAAAATTATGAACGGTGTGTGCGTGGAACTTGCTTTTAAACTAATTAACCCATGCATTTTTGACAATTTGCCCTTCTTGCTCTGAAATGAAGATTTTACCAGTACCCATTTTAACTACAAATTATATTGTAAAGATCACATTTTTATTTGAATTCAGATCTTCCATCGATTTGTCAAAACAAAAAACTAAGAAAAACCTGAGACTAAGAGACTAAGTTCTGAAACAAACATCACATTTTAGCCACAGTTCAATTGATTTTATAAAAAAAAAAAAAAATACTTGTGGCAAGCCGAATTTTACATTTTCACCCATTAGTGGCACTGCCACTGTGAATATTTATTATCTACTGCACATTCTTTGTCCTGCCATTTATATTATTTTTTATTGCTGTCAACCTCTACATATGCATATTTGCACACTAATAGATTCTAGAACACAGTATGTCATTATACTGTATTGATTTAAACTTTTGTCGACTGCATTAAATGTTGTTTTGTTGCTCATCAGCGTTTCTTGCATTTTCTCCCCCTTGCTCTCTTTGCACTCTGTGTATTCCTGTCCTGCACTTGTGTAGGCTTATTGCATTGCTGTTTTTTTGTTTTTGTGTTGCTCCACTGTCCTGGGGGAACATTGTTTGGTATCACTGTGTACTGTGTATATGGCTGAAATGTGACTTGACTGCCTCCTCCACTGATAACTACCTATATTATGATGCGGCAGGGGGAGCGCTCAGACCAGAGCTTAAGCCCAGAGAAAGTAACTGGAGGAAACGTGGAGATGGGTTCTTTCTCTGGTTTATAGTGTTGAACTCTCTGGTGCTGCACAGTAGTTTAATGGCTTTTTGGCAGCATTTGGTTTCCTATCGTACATTTCTGGATAAAACGTGTTTCAATTTCTTTACCATTTTTTGCACTCAGTGCATTCCTGTCCTACCTGCACTTACGTAGACCTGTGGTATCGGAGGAGTGCGGTTTTGTTTTATTGTGCATATGGCTTAACTGACCATAAACCTACATGACTTGACTTCCTCCTCCACTGATAATGACCGATATTACAGGCTAAGGGCTCAGACAAGAGCTTAAGCCCAGAGAAAGAAACCTAAAGGAAATGTGGAGAGCCTAGCATCAGCAAGAACTGGTTCTTTCTCTGGTTTGTAGTGTTTTATGGTAGCTTAGTGGCTTTTTGGCAGCTTTGTTAGAATACCATACATTCTAGATAAGACATGTTACAATTTCTGAACAAAAAGTCACTTATTAGAGGACGTTTTTGTCGAGTTGTCGCTCAAAAGCATACAAAAGCAGTATCCAGAACAGCTCGAGGATGAGGCTAATCTCAGCAAGCCTAATGATTAACACACTAGGATTAGGGTTAAGTATTGAAAAAGAAAGGAAAACGGTCCTAAACAAGATAGCACAATAACAATCAGTCCTCTTTTGTCTTTTCCTCTTTTGCATGTGCTGCTTTTTCAATGCAAACTTCCTCGTCTGACCTGCTAGAGCTTTATTTGCCTTATTATATGCATACATTGTTATGTTGACTTTTTTTGACCATATATACTGAAAAAGTGGTTCATGAACAACAGAAGAGCACACAAAGTGGTGGAGCGGGGACAAAAAAGCCACATGGATGCAAAACAAAGAGATCCAGCAGCAACGTGGAGAAAAAAGGAGAAGAAAGAAAGAGCAGATCTGGGCTTTTCTTGATGCAGACAGCTCGACAGCTCTTTCGCACTGGTCATTCTTTGCTGTTATGCAAAATATAACCTGGGTTACTAGCACTTTTTGTGATTTTCTTTGTAGTGGAGCCACTTTTGCTGCATTTCCTCTTTCCACAGAGATCAACAAGCATGGCCAGGAGCTCGATGGCAAGAAGATGGACATAAATAAACAACTTTAGAAGTAATTTTAACCCATAAGTGGTGCAATAAAGGAGAAAAACGCTCTTGACTCACCACCTGGACCTGATCTCCTCAGTGTGAAGCTCTGACATAGATTCCCCACGAATATAAGCCTTGACAGGTGTTTTTAGTGTCTCCTCTCAGTCGAGATGGTGGAAATTGAGCAGATTGTCACTCTCTGAAGCTCCTTTGTGTCAGATATCGTGTACATTTCTGTGCGTCTTTGTTGCTCTCTTTGTGTTTTTGTGATCAGCCTGGCTTCTCTGTCGCTACAAACGTCACCAGGTGGGACGGACCGGGGGGGCTTGATTGACACGCAAACGCTCCAATCAGAGGCGAGAGGGGAGGGGCCAACAATGAAAAAGAACCCGGATGTGTAAATAAATATAAGGCAAATAATAATGGTAAATAAGACAGAACGTCTCTGTTGCTGTTTATAAAACGAAAAAGTTATGTTTATACACCAACAAGTGGCTAAAATTCGAGTTTGTCTCGAAAATACTACTACTACTACTACTAATAATAATAATAAATGTTTTTTCTCCTGTCCTGTCATAAAAATGGTTAATACCTCAATCAGTCTTATGTATTACAGAAAAAGATGTAGGTTATGTAAAAACATACACTTCATGCTAAAATGATCATTCAGGTTTATGAATAAAGGACTTACATACACACATAACAAGTAGCTAAAATTTGAGTTCTCCTGTCTTGTCATGATAATGGTTAATACCTCGATCAGTCTTATATAAAATGATGACATTTCACTTAAAAATGGAAACTTAAAAAATGATAAACATTGTTCAGGACATTTAAGTATACCCCTACCACCAATACACACACACACACACACACACACACACACACACACACACACACAAGACACATAATGGACACATAATGAAGAACTCAATGCTATTTTATCATTATTATTATTATTATTATTATTATTATTATTATTATCATTATTATTGTCATTAACCTCTCTTTGTGTGCCAGAGGAAATATAAACAAAAGAACTGTGCAAAAAAACCCCAAACCACAACAACAAAAAAACAGCCCCTCATCTCTATGCGTCAGACAGCATCTGCTACACCTAATAAATAATAAGTGAGGAAGACGGTCTAAAATACACTGTGGTCATGAAAAAAAACCACCCTGCGGTACATTCTTGAGAAAAACGACAGATTTTCCTTTTTTGCCACGTTATCACAACCTGTGCTGGGTAAGGCTGTGCAACTTCCAAGCAGGGCACTGTTGTTGTCAATGTCAGTGTCATCTTTGGGTAAACTGGTGTAAAACACATAATATAAGATATGGAGATATGGATGCATAGTAACATTAATAATAAAAAACATGGTTATGATGATGATAGTGATGATTATTATTATCATCAATGCTACTTCTACCCACACATCAATTCTCATGTGACACTGGCTCCAAAACTGTGAATGGACTTAATAATCTGAAGGCTAAATAAGGATGTTTTTTTTTTTCCCCCTTCTTCTTAATAAGGAAGCTCGTCTCGTCGCCACCACCGTCCTGATGATGTCATATGTTTTCATTCTGCAGCCTCCTTTCATAACACACTTTCTGCCCATTACAGCACCTTATCACACACTCAGTGTTCATACAGACAACAAGATGCAAAACAGCAACTGGGTCGTATTTCACTTTCCTTGAGCCACTTTTTTAAGTACAATTTACCATATAAAAACATACAATAAGTTGTCAATAGAGAAGTAATAGGGTGGACTAGACCAGACGTGATGCTTGTCATGCATGTACACAAGTGAAGACATATGAATCATCCACCTAATCCTAACCGTTGGGCTGAAATAGTGAGCCTCTTACCTTTATTGGAGAGAGTGGAGGAACTGCTTTCCCCTCCAACAGCAGGGATCTTCTCATTCAGGAGCTCCCAGGTCCCTGCATGGGTCACGACTTTGTCTCTATATACGTGTGTTCAGTTTCTTATCATGCTCCTACCCATCCAGCACCCACTCTACTGATATATATGTTTTTGTTTCAATGGGAAAATGATAATGATGCAGCTACAATGAGGTCCAGATGTAGGCTGGTGCTGATGCTGAGGATGTTGATGCTGCTGCGGGAGATGTGATGTGGTCTCCCCTCTCACTTGCATTAGAACAATCCCTCTTCATTCAGGTTTTTCCTATTTTTTTCATTCAATCTCTGCATGCAAACTCAAAATCGTCCAGCCTGGACTTCCAACAGCTTCAGAAAATAGGTCTAAACAGCTCATAGCCTGATAAATAAGCCTTTTAGAGAGAGCTGCGTAGTCTCCAAAATGGAAGCCAGAAATGTGTATATTTAGCAGCCCAGAAGCCTCATTCAGTATGTTTGAGCACGTAAAGCAGTCGAGCTCGAACAAGAAGATGCAGTTTAATTCATTCCCACGGTGGAAAAGCAGACACAGGCTCTGCAGGAGCTCCTCGATCTGATCCAGGACGTGTTTTTTAGCTCGTTTGTTTTGATAAAACCAGCCTCATCAGCACAGGAGACCTCGAGGCCACGCCCCTCACTGGCATCTCAGCCAATTAGAATCAGCAAAGCCCGTCCATAGCCAATGAGACAGACCTCACGAACATACGAACGGGGAAAAAATATTTACCTTTTTTACGTTTTTGGAATTTTTTTAGAGCATATTGTATCGTTTTTTATTGTTTTAGTAATTGTATTTATTTATGTATTATTTAATTTAATTTATTTTTGACAGCGAGGGGAGCCGTTGACGTCACCAGAGCCACGTGGTCGAGGTAAACAAGCCAGCTGCAGTTTTATTTTAACACGAAATTTCAGTCCATATTGGACAAAATGTCTTTTTTGCTTCATCTGTGGGATGCTGGGATGGGAGAGGGGGATAAATATAAAAATATTAACCAATGTAATTTTTTATATAGCTATTTTTGCAATCCCTCATCATTCTTTAGAATAAAAATCTAAATATAGGGAATATGTACATTAGAATATATACATTAAATAGTGATTTCATGTATGTCTATATGTTTGCTTAATCATTTCCAGCCCTCCTTATGGAAGCCCAGTATCACACTAGTTTTCATCAAATATCTTAAATACCTGGTTCAGCTCAATCGATACTTCATTAGATTAAATCAGGAGCTGCTGGTGGAGTTCCACAAATCCAAGCAAAGACTGGAGGTGAAATCTGGAAATGAATCTGTGTTCTTCTAACCAGCTCACAAAACTTGCTTTTAACAAACAAAATAAACCTTGTTATTATCGAATGCTTGCTTATTTGTTTGCATTGTTTTCTCTGGGATCAATAAGTTTACTGATTCTGAAAAAGTGAAAAAAATAAAGCTGGCTTCCCCCACTGGACATATAGAAGTGTACTGGATCCACAGAGCGCACTGTCTAGAGCAGGGGTGTCAAACTCCGGTCCTGGAGGGCCGGTGTCCAGCACAGTTTGACGGTTCTCCTACTCAAACACATTCACTAAACCTTGCATTTAACTGGCAAGGTGAACCAGGTGCTTCTGAGCAGGGAAATCACCAAAACATGCTGGACACCGGCCCTACAGGACCAGAGTTTGACACCCCTGGTCTAGAGGATGAGGGAGCCACTTGAGAGTAAGCCAACAAATATGTATTGGGATACCTGACTATTATACAACAGGGACTTTAAATACATTGCATTCAAATACATAGACTTTAAAATGGAGTTGGTCTCCCTTTGCATCTATAACAGCTTCTGCTCTTCTTGGAAGGCTTTCCAGAAGATTTTGGAGTTTCTGTGGGAATTTGTGCCCATTCATTCTGTAGAGCATTTATGAGACACTGATGTTGGACGAGAAGGCCTGGCTCGCAATCTCTGTTCCAGTTCATCCCAAAAGTGTTGAGGTCAGGACTCTGTGCGGCCAGTCAAGTTCCTCCACACTAAACTCATTCAGCCATGTCTTTATGGGCTTGCTTTGTGCACTGGGACACAGTCATGCTGGAATAGAAAAAGTTCTTCCCCAAACTGTGTCCACAACGTTGGAAGCATGGCGTTGTCCAAAATGTCTTGGTAAGGGGCCTAGCCTAAACCCTGAAAAACAGATGTGTCCCAATACTTTTGTCCATTTTATGTGAATCAAATAGGGTCTCTTCTGTTGAAGGAGCTAATGCGTCACTATGTCGCCCTCTGGCGACACAATGAAGCAACAACCTCAAAATGAAAGGAATTGCGATTTTCTTGGGATAGCAGGGAAACATACTAGAAAATAGAGTAGCAATGGTTTGTTTACATTTACAGAGATTAGTTAAATCTGTAATCTTATAGCCCTATTATATTATATATAAGGCTCTAAATAATTTTAAGACAAGCGGTGTTTTATCATTCTATGATAGAACCAGTCACTCTAAGGATTTCTGCAAAATAAAATGAGTTAAATGTGTTAAAGAGTGGCTCTGGTTTCTTTTAAAATATAAAAAAAGAGACAATTAATGGTTCCGTTTTTTCTGGTATTAACCTAAATGGTTGACTGGTTGTTTTTTATGCCATGACTTTTGGTTAAAAGTACACTGTATTGTCCAAAAGTATTGGGACACAACTGTTTTTCAGGGTTTGGGCAATCTTAATGCTTCAGTGTCCCAGTACTTTTGTCCATTTAGTGTAGCTGTGCCATGCCTCTGCAAATATCAGTGTTGTGTTTTGTCTAACACTGGGCCTTAGAATCAGTGCAGTAGTAGTTTTCTGTTTAAGAGCCCAGTGAGAGCCTTTGTTTTGTATATAACACAATTATTTGTTATGAAAGTGTTTATTCCAAATTTTTTTGCTGACATCTACAGTAAATTGGGATTAACAGTAATAGTATACTACATTCTGCCTTTCAAATGATGTCATACGACAGCCTACATAAATATTTATGTATCCTTTATTATAATCACTACAAAACCAAACCCCTTAAAATTACCTTAATTTCCAGGAAATGAAGGAAAATTAAGGGGAGAAGTGCACAGATTAAGGCTGATTAAGGGGTAAAACTACTGAATTTTCCCCTTACTTCTTAAAATTTGCCCCTTAAATTATAGAACCTCCTGAATTAACGCCTTGTGTTTAAGAATAAGGGGTTTTGAACTCATGCCTTAAATCCACTTTTAAGGTAAAATTAAGGGATCGGTTCACAAATCGATGGCCACTTAATCTAAACTGGTGTATTTTTTCAGGGGTACATTAAGGTAGGGTTAAGTTCCTTTTTAGTGCACTGAATGTTTTATGCATCTTATAAATAAAATAGTCCTCCAGCAAGCAGTGTTGTATTGATCCGTTTGATCTTTAATTTCAGATGACTATTGTGTGCCTTCTATTCTGGGCCTCTGGGTCAACTGCCGAGGTCTTATTATAACACGGGTAGATCATGCACAGCGCTTTCATCTCCTCGTCCCTCTGCTGCCCATGTTGTTGCCATCAGTTGTCAAGCACAACAGGCTCCCAAGCAGCGGCCTCTTAATGAGCAAATTAGTTTAGAGCCGTTATGACATCATCCCTCTTTGCAGCGTCCTCCCTTCCTTCCTCCTCACTCCCTCCTTTTCTCCCTGACCAGGCGCAGGCCAGGATGGTCAGAAGAGCCTCAGAACAGCTTCACAGAGCTTTAAAGGGCCCGTGTTGAGTAGTTTTTCCTTGAAAGAACTTGGCGTAGCATGTAAAGTGTGTGTTAAAGTTTAAAAGCATAACGTTCACTCTCAAAAAGTAAGCCAAGTGTCCATTTGTCATACATGAGCACACCATTCTCTCTGTATTTAACCAATTCACCCAGAGAAGCAGAGCGCAGCCAGGAACACAGCTCCCAGGGAGCAGTGTGTGGGGACGGTACCTTGCTCAAGGGCACCTCAGTGGTGCCACTAACAGTCCTGGGATTAAACCCACAGCCCTCTGATCACAGGGGCGACTCCCTAACCACTAGGACACCACAAAAAGTCTTTTGGAAACCGATTAAAGCCATTTATCTGAGCAGTGAGGGACTTTCTGCCAGCAAATACACACACATTCCAAGAAAATTGGGAGCTGTTATAACTGCAAAGGAGCACCAACTCCAAATTAAAGTCTATGTATCTGAACGCAGTGTCCCTATTGGTGAAATGGTCAAACGTCCCAATACTTTTGTCCATATGGCGCACATACATATAATTACCATTTACTGTATTAATGCTATTTGTACACATTCTAATATTTACTTTTAAATACGTACACTGCTCAGGTAAACATGTTCTTTATGTAATATTCTCAGGTGTCCAAGACTTTCACAGTACCATATACAGCCCTGGAAAAAAACAAAACAAAACCAAACACACTTTTCCCTTTTTTTCATGTTCACTGTTTGTACAATTTGTGGCTGTGTGTGGGTTTGTGTGTAAAATGCACAGGTGTTTATTCTTTTATGAACTATTGCAGTGTGAGCTGTGTAAAAAATAAGAAACGCCTTCACTCCTGATTCAGTTTCTGATGGGATGAAACAGTCACACATGCACACACTGTGCTCTTAACATCACTATTTTACTTGTTGCAATTGTAAAAATAATGCAATGAATATAATTTTATGTATAAAACAAATTTGTATTATTTTTAACTTTTCTCCAAACATTTTTTTAAATCAAGTGTGGTCAATAGTGTATAAAACAACAGTGACATGCACATTTTACACAGACACACTCCCACAAACTACAAAAGCAATAACCAATAATAATCTCTTCATTTTTTCCACGGCTGTATGAAATGTAGGCAGAGAAACAATAGCTGTGACTTTAAAATTTTAAATCTAAGGATTTAAATGGTCATGTAAAAATGAATGATCTTTTTTTTGGAAATGCAAGAAAAGTCAGTCGTCAGTCACGGCCCCTTTCAAACTAGTTCACTCCAGCTTAGTCTAAACATTTAGTTAAGCTTCGTGCTGAATTGCTCACGAACTTGTGCTCAATAAACAGACGACGAAGGAAAGTAGGATACAGTGTTTATTCTGGTGCGTCTAGGTTACATGACATGGCAGATGCAAAATGAAATCAAATAATGGTAATTTAAAAAAAAAAAAAAAAAAAAAAGGCTGCATATCAGCAGCAAAGACAAAACTCTGTAATCACTTTTTTTTTCCAAGGTGCAACATATTTTAATAGATTTGAAATGTTTTAATGTTTAATTATAATAATGCCCCCCACCCCCACCCCGAACGATTACGCCCACTCCAGCGAAGGTAACCCCGGGGCTGGGGGCAGACGTTCAACTCGTAAGTAAAATTCACAAAAGTTATCCGTTGATTGAAACGTTCCTTACAGAGAACTTTTAATACATGGAAACAATTCTGTAACAAGATTAATAACCACTAATAACATGACATTCATTTTACAATTAAAAAAAAAAAAAAAAGAAAAAAAAAAG
>JBBIGA010000040.1:4211096-4227188 GCA_037576975.1 Alestes dentex
AAGGCTGCACAAAACGTCCAAAAAACCTCAAGAAGGCCCAACAGAGTTGAAGGGAGGGGGGGGGGGGGGGTTCAAATCAAGAGGCTAAAAACAAAAGCCTTCGTCACCTTCCCAAAAATTGAATCACAAAAATCACTAAAGCGGTGGCAAATAGGACTTAAAATTACATTAAATCAACAGAGTTAAGATATATATATATTTTTTGTTGGTTTTACTGTCTTTTTTAAATATATATTTATATATATGTATTTTAAGAAGAATATATCGCAAAAAATCACAAACTGATCCCCGACGAAACGAAGCTGCACAATAAACCGTTATTCTTGATGAGTAAAGGCACACAGAACAGACAGGCTGCACACGGACTTGGCTGAAGCTATCTTACAGGGTTTCGCAGTGTTTTTCAGGAAAACAGCCTCTGCTCGCCTAAACCAACATCCTGTTCGGCACCTCGCCGCCACGAGATGGCACTTCTCTGGGCGTACATTTAGGCCGAAGCAGCAGAAGGGGAATCAACCTCCCAAAGAGCAAGTCCAGAAAGAGAGGAACGTGGTGCTCAAGCCTTTAAGATGCCTCTATTTTCCTGATCCTGTAATCTCCCAATGCTATCTGACAGATTCTGTTTTCCAATAGAACCATCAATAAGTGCTATTTTGCTGTTAGGTGGCGTTACCACCAAAGCCTCGTTGTTTGTCATCGTATCCTGATGCGACCGTTTAAATTCGCTCACCGTAAGCAAGAAAGCACAGCGCTGATTGGCGTTTTAAGCACAGCGGGAGGAGGTTTTCATGTTTTCCTGTAGTGAACACTTACATGGCTAGAGGCCGTCAACTTCAGGCTGTCCTTTTACAATTTGAACCTGACATCATGAGTCTTCCAGCTGAGTTTTTGTTTTTTTTTGTTTGTTTTTTTATAATTTTCTCTTAAAAATCTCCGGAATAGTTCACTGTATGCTAAAAGGAATTTGGGGAAAAGAAAAAAACAAAAACTTAAACCAAATGTGCATACAAAAATGTACAAGCGAACTGAGAAAAGAAGAAAAAGAAAAACAAGAAGCACTACTAAAAAGGAGAAAAGTAGTATTTAGTAAATGAGGGAACACTAAAGGTCGAATATAACAAAAACCTGAGAGTCCCAATGCGGAATCCCCAGCAGAGTGGCACTTCCATTTTCTTTGTATAGAAAGCTTTTTTTTTTTTTTTTTTTTTTAACAGTCATGCAAGGACACAGTCTTATTGATAGAAGGCAAGAGAGACAGAGAAAAGAGGGGGAGAGACACACTGGAAGAAGAGAAAGCGAGAGGGCGACAAAGATAGACCCAAAACATTTTTTTTATAACAATAGAGAGAGAACACACAAGGAGGCACTGTACTTTTTAGGTCGTAAGCATTTCGGCATTAATACCCTCACATGGCCAGATGCAGCCACAAATTAGCTTTGAAAAATTCTACATCCCCCCTTTCCTCTCCCCAACAGCCCTGTGTGCTTCTTTTCAATCAGAAGCACTTGATTCAGAGCGAAGCGCCGCCTCGGATCTTCCCCAAGGCCAGCAATCTTCAGGCAGCTGAGGCAATGCCCTGGTTCAAATCTGCCGTATTAGTCTATCCCTTTTTAACTATATGGACACAAATGGTACACATTTTTCCAAGGTGCCAAAATAACCTCAAAGCAGTCATTTCTTTGGTGCTTGAGTGCATGAGATTTGTTTTTCTACTGCAACCGAATCTGGATCAACACGACTGAGGGATTTACGAGGCCATGGTAATCTAATCCTTTAGACAAGTCAATGCTGGTCTTTCAATAAGTCCAGAAACAGCTAGAAATCATCCATCATGCAGGAGGGTTCTACGATACGCTAAGAAACAGGAATACATGAGAATAGAATAGAAACGAAAATTTGTTCAAGGAGCACGTGGCATCGACCTGCTGACTTGTACAAGTGGAGGTTTGCACTGGTAGAGAAGTTCATTACAAGCCCACAAATAGCACCTTGGCAAATTGAGACGTGTGCGCTTTGAGGAAATTCGAGTCGCACCCTGTGGATAAATGTGTGTCCACTGCATATATGCAACTGTAACGGAGGTCAGAGCCCTCGGTCTCTCCCTGCTTCAAGTTTGGCCTCGAAGGGACTTAGGAAATGGCTTTACAGACGCTTTACAGAAAAGCAGTTTCGTAGGAGTAAGACTGACACGAAGCTCAGAATAGAAGAAAAGCACAGCAGTTCCACAATCACAGACTTTTACTGAAGCGTAAGACAAAAACGTGACCAGGGCCGGAGGGCTCTTCTGATGTAGAAACCCTCCACTCTCCTCTGATCTGTACTCCATCCTCCTCCTACTCCCCACACCCACACCTTTCTTTTTAAACTTAAATCTCACAAGACAGAAGGGAAAAGTACAATGTGTGAGAGAGGAGAGAGGGATTACGGGGATATAACTTCCGCCTCCAGACGGTGAGTTTTAGGGTTGAAAAAATGCAGTGATTCTGATAACTGACTGTAGTTTTGGAGTTCAGCAAGAAGAGGATGATGAGAATTATGAAGACCGAGAACAAACAGAAGCGCCAGCACGAACAAATCCAGAGCCAAATCTAGAAAAAGGTGGGAAACAACAGAGAAATCCATTTATTACCGTAATTAACTATTAACTCAAATGTCCATCCTGGATTTTCCCAACTAATTTTCTTTGGTCTGTGTTTTCTGAGCTTGTCTGAGCAAATTAATGAAGCCATATGTGAATTTTACTGACTTAAATAAAATTCAGTCTTTTAGTCAGACGGGACTAATGATTTTTTTAAAACAGGAAATCAATTTGTGAATAAAAGCATGAAAATTAGGTTCACAGCTCGCATTAACATGAATTTTGTGGTACCATCACAAATCAACAGTAAGCAATCTAACCACTTAAATCTCAAATAAAACATGAATGATTAAGTATTCCAATAATCTAGCTTTTCTTATTCAGTTACTAATCATAGAACTGATTATTCAGTTACTACTATATAGTTTATACGTACTTTTGTAATGAGAATGTATGAGCGTGAGAAGGTGTAAAGCAAAATAGTCACTTACGATTTAAGAGGTTACATTTTTTTAAATTGAGTTTCTATGTACATCTATGTACGATTTTTTATTTCCTTAAATGTCATCCATTATGTCACTCAATTTTATTTTTATTCTATTCCTGTAAAGCACACTGAATGACCTGTGAATGAAAACATGCTATATAAATAAACTTGACCTGACTTGACTAGAGCGACTGCTTGGAAGTGTGAATTCTGGGTCTTATTTCTTGTAAATGTGTCTGGGCTGTAAATGTGTCAGGTTTACCGTACCTGTAGTAAGTTATGCTCTGTAGCCTGGTTGGAAGCGTGCTGTTTCTTCAAAGATCAGCTCCTTCAGAGTCTCTTTGGGCAAGTCGTCGAGCTCCATGTCAAATTTAAACGGAGCTTCAGCAACCGGCTGGTCAACAGACACAACGTTCAGATTAAACTATGAATTTTGCATCTTCAGTGGTATAACTAACAGCCTGAACAATCATTCTGTTCACTAGTGACTGATGCTGTCTCTGTTGCGCCGAGTCAGAAAAAGAGCAGTTTGTGGACAGTGCAAGCAAGGCTTTAGAATTCAGATTCAAGTCTAGACATCTTCCGCTCCCTTCAAGAGTTGAGCTCACCTCATCAGTGGGATCATAGTACTGCTCCAGGTAAGGGTGGGCCAGGGCCTCCTCCACCTCAATCCTCTTATGGGGATTAAAGGTCAACATCTTATCCAACAGGTCCAACGCTACAATCCAAACAACCAAAAACAGTTTCAGTTAAAATGTATTTCTGAACTTTTTATATGTCAAATAGGTTTAGTGTCATTCCAGCCACACACAGAGAACACACTGAAACGAAAAAATGTTCCTCCAGGACCAACAACACAAGAACGAAAACAGAAACACTACAAGGCTACACAGAGTGCAAAGAGAACAAGACAGAGTGTGCAAGAAAAACACAAGTAATGAAACAATGGGTCAAGACAATATTTAGTGCAGCTGTAAGCTACAGTACTAGTCTGGATGAAAACAGTATTAGGACAGATACTGTTTTCTAGCAGCAGAGCATGGAAAAATGAAAATATATAGGTAGACAGTAATGATTGTGCAAACATCAGCAGCAGGACAAATAATGTGCAGTATGTAGTGACAGTGGTTTAGTTTTGTATGGACATGTTTTCCTTACAAAAAAAACTAAACAGAAAAATTCAAGTGAATGGATTTTCTTTTTCTATTTTCTACTGTTTTTCATATAGAGGATGTTAATGGGCAGCATCTCAAGACTAATGAGCTAAAAAGTCCAAATGAGGTATGAATGAGTTTACATTATACTCCTGCTGTGTTCCTGAAGCATTTATGGAACAAACAAAGGCCCTGAACATAAAAAAAATAAATAAATAAATAAAAATGTTTGAGTATGTCACAAAGTGGGGGTGAACTCTGACCTTTAGGGTCGGCGTTGGGGAAGAGGCGATTCCAGGGCACTTTGCAGCGCAGTGGCAGAGACAGAAGGTAATTCCTGGCCTTAATGTTAATGATGCAGTTCAGGTCCTCCTGTGAGGGAGAGCCCAGGATACCTTACAGAAAGAGCGAGAGAGAGAGAGAGAGAGAGAGAGAGAGAGACAGACAGACAGACAGACACAAATAAAAATTATTGAATGCAATCATTTTGATTTCACCGGGCAGCTGGTGGCCTGATGGTTAAGAAGCTGCTTCTGCGATCAGAAGATCATGGTTTTGAATCCCAGGACTGCTAGCGACACCACTGAGGTACCCTTGAGCAAGGTACCGTCCCCACACACACTGCTCTCCGGATGTTCCTGGCTGCTTCACTAGGTGAATGAGTTAAATACAGAGAAAGAATTTCACACTGTTCACACTGTGTGCTGTGTTCACGTATGACAGAATGGTCACTTTACACACTTTACAAATACCGGAACAGAGAACAAGTGATGGAGAAAAGGAGATTGAGTGGGAAAGGGAGTTTGAGAAAGATGAGGAAAAAATAGATATCAATAAATACGGAGACAAGTGATGGAGAATAGGAGTTTGAGTGGTAACAATAAAAAAAAAAAAGAGAAGGGAAAAAAAGCAAACAGAGACAGAAGAAAGATGTAAGAGAGACAAATGAAGGAGAAACCAGAAGAAAGATGTAAGAGACACAAATGAAGGAGAAACCAGAAGAAAGATGTGCTATTATTGCATCATCTGACTGACAGCCCAGCCAACATAAAATTAGCTAGAGCTTCTCCATTCTGCTTCCTGAGATTCAGCGCTTCCTTGCATAACTTTGTAAAAGACTTCCTCAGAGTACAATACCAGCAGCGCTTCTGAAAAGACAACACCTCCAGCTAACACTCCAGTTACTCACAACTGCTTGTGCCAAAACCAGAAGCACACAATACAAAAGAAGCACCCACAAATACACTTTAGTAGAAGAGTCTAAAGGAGGGATTGTCTGATATTTTGTTTGGCCGATATAAACTGATATTGGCCGAAGTCGTGTCAAATTTTTCAGCAGTGGCAAAAATACATGCAATAAATCGCCATTATATATATATATATTAAGCCAGTTTTATAAGTATTTGAAACTTGAAAATGCCATTTGTCATTCATTTCATGCCAAATGGAAGTGGTCCACATATACCTGAAATGTCTTAAAATTAACTTACGTAGAAAGTCAGGAGTGATTTTTCCTTCGTCTTATAAAGTTACAATTTTTGGAGACAAGGTTTTGTGCCAAAAGCAACGATACAACGAACAGATGCATCCACTGTGAGGTAAAATTACTCAAATCTATTATTTAATTGTAAAACCTTTTACAGAGACTACTATGAAAGTCACTATTTACTTAGCTTTAAAAAGCTGCACTACTCTCCTCCGCCTTCTTTTAAATATCTGCACTTCTATTGCACTTTCAGTTTTATTGATTTTCTATGTATTTCTTTTATTTTTTCTACAATTTTATTCTATTTTATATTCTATTCCCTTTAAAGCCCATTGATAGATTGTGTATGATGTGCTATGTAAATAAACTTGATTTGACTGTTACAAAAACGAAAACTCATATCACCTGCTCTAAAGCAACCATTTCGACCCACAAGACACATTCATAAGGTCATCGAGGTTGTCTGCTATGAGAGGTTATGCATATCACAGGACCAGGCATAAGATTTTCCAACACAACACACATCCAGTTTACCAGGATGGGGGCTGCTGGGGAGAGATGGCACTACAATGGCCCATTTTACACACCTAATGACACGCACAGACAGGCCGAACGAGGAAATGAGGTGGCTATCAACAGGGAAACATCTGCTCCTTAAGGTCATTTAAAACCAGCGCTTGCAAAGGGTGTGTGCGTGTGTGTGTGTGTGTGTGTGCGCACACGTGTGTGTATCTGAGAGTGTATGTGTGTATCTATGAAAGTCAGTAGATACAGCAAATGGTATTACACAGAGGGTTCAAGTGAATTAGGGCTTTTGTCACCATCAATAATATCAGCTTATCTGAGCATCTACTGATCAATCTGAAAGTTTAAAATAAGTTCAAGCAACAAAACTGGCCTTAACTGAGCAAGACCATGCCATGTATCCAATATTCCAGTTTAAGGGACTTTCAAAAAAAATACCATATATGAGGGGACGTTCAAGTTTCCGCACTTTTATATTTCATTATATATTTCGGAGTAATAATTGGGTGTGTCTGAGAGTTTAGCTCTGATTTCCATCTTTTTTGGATCTTATGATTTTCATTTGATGATGTGAAAGCAGCACTGCATCAGTGGCTACACACTCAACCAAAAATATTTCGGCTGATGGCATTAAAAAGTTGGTACAATGCTGGAAAATTGCCTTGTTTTAGAAATTCTTAATAGAGTTTAAAAAGTGCAGAAACTTTCTGAATGTCCCTACACGGCAAAATGCATATACATAACTGTGTGCCTAAAACTATGCTTTTTATTTTAAGAAGGACCAGGGGAGTTTAAAAATATGGACTATACAACCTGACAAATAAAACATGCCAACTAAGTTAGAAACAGGGTTGATTTTGTTGAAAAACCGAGTAATTGTGGCGATCGTGGATCGAATCCATAAAGTAGACCTACTGAACATGAGCCAGGTAGAACACACACACATACCAAAAGTCACTTTTCAACATGAAGCCTACAGAGGCTCAGACCATTTCCTTAAAAGACCGCGTAAAAATGATCACCAGGTTCTCAGACAGAAAGCTACACAGCCTCCTGATGAACCAGAAGAACAGGAGACTGTAGGGGTGAAAGAGAAATGACAGCTACCCGATATGCTTCTACTATCTTTACAGGAAACGACGACTCAGCCTTTTCTGATGATAACCATCAAGCGCTGATCTGGTGCATATCTGACCACAAGGCATGTCATTTCAGCCCCAGAGCACTGCATTACTGCAGAACTCTCACTTTCCTCTTCTTCTAACATGAATTATTTAACACAAAGAAAGCTTACATTAGTATTAAGGCTGGGTTTTATGGCAAAAACACAACAGCATGATACTTTAATACATTTTATGATGCACAATGTGCGTCAGATTATTTGGACAAAAATAGAAGGAACAAAATGCACCTGCAAAACAACAGCGCAATGTTTAAAAAGGCTATGAGCACAATGTTTTTTTATTCAGTGTTCAAAGGTTATTTAGGAACCGGATAAAAATATCAAATATGAACAGCATAATGCACTGACATCCAGTCAGTATTCAGTTACTACTCACTGGTTCTTGTCTACAGGATCTCTTTTATAGTACATGCAGTTGTTCCATGTTTTAGAAGTACAAATGGTATTCATAACTGAATTCAGGATACATTGAATAAGTGAGGGGCCATGCGTCATTCCAACTAAAGTACAAGTGGCACTCAATTTCAGGAATACACCAATTTTAGGAAACCTTTTATGAACCAGTTTCATAAAAGGTACCCTTATTTATTTCTTTTTTTAATAGAAACAAGTACCTACCTAAAATGTGGTTTAGCTGGTCCAGGTAGTGCTTTCCAGGGAAAATGGGCCTGTTTGAGAGCATCTCTGCCAGAATGCATCCCACGGACCAGATATCAATGGACTTAGTATAACCCTGTGAAAGAAACAGGAAGAATTTCAAAACTTGCGGTTGTGACTACTCAGAGTCTGATCTAACATTTGTAAATAAGTTTTGATGATAATTCAAAAAGCCCATGGCTTCCAGTAGATTTCAAATTCTTAACACTATATCAAAGAATGACAATGACTCACATTTTTGTGATCATGAACAAGAAGAAAAGTCTGAAGATTTATTATATTTTGACACGATGCCTTTTGACCCTGGATCAGTTCACAGTTTCGCCCACGTCTGCCTTACTCTGTCTTCATACGTCACATTTTAGAATTTAACACTTAAAACTTAATTCTTCTGTGACAATTTCATATTTCGGTTACTCACAATTACAAAGTATTTACATGAGACAGTCACATACGCCATACATTCTTATTTTCAAGAGACCACTGGCTGCTCAGGTCTCTCATCATTTAGGATATAAATGCCAACAAAATATCGGTGTCTTCCAGAGCTTGCCTTGCATTCATTTGTTGATCAAAACTGTGCTTAGCATCTTCAACGATTGTTTTTTCTGTATCAAACATGTTTGTAGTTCCGATATCTTTCCAGAAATGATCAGACTTGAGTGTCCATGAGCAGACAGTACAAGAACTTTGATGGCACTTTATTTTCTATCCTCGTTTCTAAATTTAAATCCAACGTAAATGGAAAAAAAGAAGCCAAATGCAAGTAATTAGTTTCTGTTTATATGTTCATTCAGTTTAGCTCAAAACTTCACTTTGAGCTAAAGAAATTGAATTGGAAAGGGAACCATTTTCCTCACTGGGGCCTGCCTTTACCCAACTTTACCACCTCCCTGAACTAATACATGCTGAAGCCTGTCTGTATGACTCATTAGTTTTAGCTGGGGACTCAGTATTACCAACAGTTACACTCATTACAGAATCAAATAGGAGTTTTATAACATGCCTAATGAATTATAGCAATGACCAGATGATTTAGACGTTAAGAGTCTCTTTTTCTAAACCCGCGATGATTCACAAAGCTAGTAGCGGATCGCTCGGCACGCTCGTTCCGAGACACAACACCAAGTTCACAAACAGTATGTGTTTACAAAGGGCTAGATTACTCAGCAATGTCTTGCATCACCTTGATAAAACTGATGTAGCGAGAGAGGGGAGGTTGTGCCGATTCAGATATGTGCATCATCTGTTTAAGTTACAAGTGTTCCTGTGTTACTAATGTGGGCTTCGGTTCTAGGGGTTAAACCAAAGCTACAGATTTATAAAGCTGATAACAGATCACGGAGATGTTCAAAGCTGGCTGGCTACAACTGTTTTTCTATTTTTCCCCCTGATAGTCTGCTCCATTTACGCTGTTATTTTCACAGACGTGGTAGAGACAGCAGAGAAAGGGACTACTTTTCCCCCCTAGTCAAGCCAAATACCACTGACACGAGAGAAATTCTACCCATTTCACAAAATTTCTGATTATTTTTCCTTTATAACCAGGAAATTTTGTGGCCAATCTGGTGATTGTTACAGTGCTGCGACTATATTTAGCATAAAAAAAATACTGAACTGATTTTAAGAAAAACATTTCTGCCTGGGACTCATGGTGCACAGTGTGCTGTTGTTACTCTGAGAGACAAGGTAAAGATGAAATGGATAACAGACTGACTGTAACCGTTTTTGTTCCTCTAACCTGAATTTGTTAAACCTTATATATAAAATACAATGGCTATTGACATAACAGCAGGTCTTTTTGACAGATGCTCTCATTTGTACCCTTTGAGTCCTAAGTGATATAAGTCATGTAAGAATAATTTGTACAGCAGTGTCGTGCATTTTCAATACATTGGATGGACAATGCCATTTGTGTACTTGTGAGTATGAGGATGTGAGTTACAGGGTTGCAACAATGGTCCAACTACATAGTCATTGACGACACTTATCATGGATAGAAAGAATGTCCGTATAATACATACAGTTATCCCCACAACACATTTCATGACTTATAGGGGATAATGTTTCTTTTTTGTTAAATGCACAATTAAAGAGCAAAACTTGTTGGCAAAATCATAGTCAGCTGACTGGATAATAGGTCAACAGCTTAATCCATTATAGACATAACTGTTAGTTGCCAAACAAGTGTGGTATAATGGAATTACAGACTTTGAGATATGCTGATCTCACCAACAGCAAAAATGGTTCTATATAGTACTATGAACCAGTAAGATTTGTAACAGTAAAACCTTTGTCCTACATAGTAGCATTTTAAAACAATAACTATTTACAACAGGTTAACCATTTAACCAGACAATGAACTTTTATTCAAATGATTCCTTGAATGTTTGCAGTTCTATATAGAACCATTGCCTTTATTAAAGAACTCTTAAAAGACTATTTATTTCTTTGTCATTAAAGCATCTTGCCTTGGAGTTGAGCATGATCTCTGGAGCGCGGTACCAGCGTGTGGCTACATACTCTGTGAGGAACCCAGTGTGGTCGTGGTCTGGGTCGGCTACACGGGCGAGCCCAAAATCACAGATCTGAAAGCAAACACAGGTTGAGGAAGCAAACATTCACGCAGGTGTCCCTGCTAATATTAGTACAAAACAATGGGTAGCGGGTTTTGTATTATATTGCTCAATTGCAGGTTGCCCTGTCTGCATAAAAATGAAACTGCATTAATAAAGAAAAGAAGCCCAGAACATTGTTTCAAAGATTTGCTTTAGATACTAGCACTTCCGGCAAATAAGTAGTTCATAGCTTGAAGCAAAGCAACAGCTGCTACTTAGCAACTAGTGGTCAAATGATGATGCTTATCATAGTACTTTCATCGTATCTAGGACACTTTACAGCTAAACAGGTTGCGTGGTCGGAATTATCTGTCGCATGAAAAGTGATGATGACTGCTGATGATGATGTTAGAGGTACGTAAGAGCAGGCGCACCTTGAGGTCGCAGGTGGTGTTGAGCAGCAGGTTGGAGGGCTTCAGGTCTCTGTGGAGGACGTTGGCTGAGTGGATGTACTTCAGCCCGCGCAGGATCTGGTACAGGAAGTAGCAGATGTGGTCGTTGCTTAGGTGCTGCGTCTTCAGCAGTTTGTAAAGGTCAGTCTCCATCAGGTCCTGTACGATGTAGCTAGAGCGCACGTCAAGGCTGCATCGTTATTGTTGTTCGTCTTATTTAATTTTCTTCGGAACATACGAATCTTACTATCTAAACTTATTAACGATATAAGATACTTGATATTTTCATGATATAAACTTTTGATATTTCTGGACTAATATCAGTAGTAATACACAAAAATGCCACATTAACAAGTTTGACAAAACTTATGTCTACATCCTACATAACGTACATCACTACAACCAATCAAGCACCAGCTATGCCATCTTGGCGTCACGATTTGATTCTCCTGACAATAGGGCAGAATCATAAAAGCCCCAAAGTAGCCTCACATTAAATCTTCCTTAATTGGAAAACACAGACATGCTCAGAAATGCACATCAATAAAATAATGTCTTGCATTGCCCACCCCTATATATGCCAAAAAGTATTCATTACACCCCTTTAATTAGTGAATTCAGGTACAGTAAGTTGCGCACACAGCTGGTGGCATCTTGATTTAAAAGCACTGGCAATAGAATGGGATGATCTGGAGCAACCACACATACTAAAAACACACAAAAATGTACAAACTCTAATACAATCGAAAACCACCATGTCACAGTGAAAAGTCAAGACAGTATGCAAGTACAGAAAGAGTAGATACTGTCCAAGCCTACGCTTGATCTCACTGATGCTTGTGTCAAATTTGTAGAGCAATGTTACACTATTCAGCCTCCACAGAAGAGTTAAGGCTTCAACAAAGAGGGTAACACACTCCCCTAAATATAGAAAACTGTCCACTAACTTTTAAACATATAAGAATGAAGATGTAATCTGATTCATTTAAACAAACAAACACCATGAACTCCCATAACCTCATAACTGGAGAAAGAATCTGCCCACCAATCTCATGTAACACATGGGGACTGCATTCATGGCAGAGCTACACACAATCCATGCCATTTCAGCTGCCATCCCACACTCTGGATGCGAGCATCCAGCCAAACCCCCCCTCTCCGCTGATCCGTTGAGGAGGGGGAGGAACTCGGTGCTGTTCGAAGCAGCTTCGGCCCGAGTATGAAGCTCGAGAGGCACCGATGGTACAGAACTGAAGAGGCTGCCAGTGACCTCGCTCAACGCCTACAGACTATTGATTTCTGCGCTAAAATTAACTCTTTACTATGGTGTCCGCTGCCTACTCATCTACTATGCTGTGTAAAAGGGAGATAACTGGGTTTCGGAGCCAAAAGTCAGACTTTTCTTTCAACCCAAGGGTTCAGACATGGACTGAAACAGCCAAGGCTGCTCGAAATAGTGAAACCTCTCTGAAATTAGGCAGATTTTAATCACCCCATGGTAGAAACGGGTCACTCTTTTTCATGCCATGCTTATGGATGTTAGAAAAGACTGATATGACTAAATCAACCTTGAGCGCCGACTAATGCTGAAAATTATAAAATGATTCATCCAGAACAATTAAAGATTCCATTCAGAGAACAAACCACAATGCACTAAGGAAGCAACATTATTTATGATGTCTGAGTCCCCTTTTACAGTCAAATTGATTATTACCTTTGTTTTCTTAAATCCTGATGCTCACACCATCTGAAAGTCAACTAGCACAGTGATTACAGAAGCCCTCTGCTCCACACGTTTTAGTGTTTTGGCTGTTTAGTATGATGTGTCATACATAATTATGCTACATTTTGGTACAGGTGGAGCTGCAGCATTTAAATATGGTGTAGGTTACCCACCTCGCATTATACTGAAACTCTTGAAAACGAAACAGAGAAATCAAAACAAACTTTTTTAAAGTTTTTTTTTTAAACCAGTTTTAAAAGGTCCGTGTTCTGTTCTTTTCTTTTACTTTTTTCCTTTAGGGCTACTTATATTTGTGCGGATGTGTGTAACAAAAATTATAGCATTTTTTTTTACATTGCCATTTTCCAACCTCTCTTTGTCCAAAAATAGCCAGTTCAGACAGAAACACTTTATAAACTGCTATAGACTGAAAAGACAGATGTATGTAAATGCATTAGTTGTTTACATTAAATAATCAATCAGCTTAGTTTCTGTACATGGACTGTATGGTTTTGAAACTTCAAGTTTTTTTTTTACATACTACACACAAAATGTATTTATTCAAAAAAGTGAGGAAAATAAGGTCTTCCATGATATGGGCCCAATCATGCACTGGATCAGAAGTCAAAATGAATCAATAAAATGGTTATTTAAAAAAATTAATATAAATTCAGAAGACAACCTTACACACATACTAAAATTTTACGGTAGCATTAATTCCCAGCGTATTTTACCTAAACTGTGAAAAAATTAATACTGGTCTTTGTACAAGCAGCATATTTAAGAAATTAGATCTGAGTGGGGGGCAGGACTAATCAGGACGTCCCGAATTAAAGGGAAACTCCACTAAAATCTCTACATACATCAACAGTTCATTAGGTACGGTAATGATTGGGCAGTAACCTATTAAAGGAAGGTATATTGAAGGATACACATCTTTCATCTGGTCGATGGAGGGTGCGCGGATGATGTCATTGATACCGATGATGTTCTCATGTTTGAAGCGGAGCAGGATCTTGATCTCGCGGAGAGTACGCTGGCAGTACGTCTGATGCTCAAACGGACTGATCTTCTTTATGGCCACACGCACTTTATTATCCCGGTCAAATGCTGAACTGGAATTGGAAAAAGAGGGGAAAAACAAAATTAGTCACACTGTAAATCTCTGATTTTGCCATGATTCAACTCTGAGTTTTAATTATTTAGGGAGTGCCTGAGCGGATCGTAAAATGATCTCCATATTTCACCGCAACTCAGAATTATCGAAACAAACAAGAGAACAAAACACCCTCACACAGATGTGATCAGAGTGTAGACAAGTAAGCATTTCTTTTGGCATACTACTGTATACATAGTATTGGACATTCGGACACTGTAAAAAGTACTATATTAAAATACCTTGTTCTTATCTGGCTGTGTCTTTGTTTGTTTGGGTTTTTTTTTTTTTTTTTTAACTGTACTGGCCAAAAATTACATGTTTTGTTTTGTTTTTAAATGGCCATGGGTTACATGACAACTTTGCGCTGCATAACCTGCACTGATTTTCATTGCACATTCTGAAGCCTTTGTTAGCTTTATAACTATACAGCTTTGTTAGCTAATATAGCTTTGGCATAGAAGAGGATCCGGCCCCATACAGTCTGAAGTGAAGCAGAAGGGATCGGTGGACCATCATTTCTAAGCACCTTCGCAACTTTGATGACATAATGTAGGTTGCACGCTTTAAAACAAAATATATACACATTCATTAAAGGTTCATTTATTGTGTCGTCCTGATCGATCACTGCTGTCACTTGCGAGCGCTCGTGCCCGTCCCCAGTGATTAGGCCTGCAGAGCTGTGGGCTAAAGCTCTGAGAAACAGCAGCAGCAGACGACCTCAGAGGCCACAGAGGAAGCGTGTGCATTGTCCCATCCACCAGAATGACTGTTATACAGAGCAGTAACTCAGAATCCGAAAATGTTATTGATCCCAGAGGAAACTGCTCATGCGACGACTGCACAGATACACAGAGAGACAAAGACAAGAACAATATAAAATATAGTATAAAGTCAAAAAGTAAAACTCCAGAGAAAATGCTTTATAGCAAATACACTATGCTACATACACAAAATAATGTGGTGAGTAAGAGAGGTGGATATAAATACTACACACACACAAACACACACACACATAAACAAAATGGACAAAAGTATTGGGACATCTGACCATTACACCAACAAGCACTTTCATGACATTGCCTTCAAATACGTAGACTTTAATATGGAGTTGGCCCCCCTTCATAGCAATTAAAGCTTCCACTCTTCCTGGAAGGCAGGTGCTGGAGTTTCTGTGGGAATCTGTGCCCATTCATTCCGTAGAACATTTATGTGGTCAGGCACTGATGCTGGACGAGAAGGCCTGACTCACAGTTCATCCCAAAGGTTTTGGATGGGTTTGAGGTCAGGACTCTGTGTGGCCAGTCAAGTTCTTCCAACCTGAACTCATCCAACAATGTTATGCTTTATACTTGCTTTGCACACTGAGGCACAGTCATGCTGGGATAGAAAAGGTTCTTCCCCAAACTGTGTCCACAAAGTTGAAAGCATGGCATTGTTCAAAATGTCTTGATATGATTAAGCATTAAGATTGCCCTTCACTGGAAGTAAGGGGCCACCTAAATTTGATAATTAAGAGGTGTCCATTATGTGTATATAATAGACAGACATTACTGATGAAGTAGGCAAAGGTAAACGTAAGTAATTAAGTGGCCATTCATGCACACGACAACTCCAAACCACTGCCTTTTCTGACAATTATTGGCTGACAGAGGTAGGAGATGGCTGTAATGTCAAGAGGGCTTGTTTCATACCAGCCAGTAAGCACTGCACTGTTTAACACTTTTAGTTAAACTTTTGAGCATTGTTTAGGTCTTGTGGGATCTGTTTGATTTTTGACCAAACATTATACTGGCTGGTATTTATGATAATCAGAGTGTTTATTGGTCACAATAGTTCCATACTGGTCAGGCCTTAAGAATTAAACCACAAAAAGGAAAAGTGCAGCACAGGCAAGGCTCAGACTCTGGACGTGCGACAGACGTCAGTACAGTCTAAAGACTTCAGACTGTGTTGCCATAGAGACTCTTTGAAATTGACAGTAAACTAGAAGAGAAGCATGCAAACATCCAATCACAGCTGACCTTCAGCTCTGTCTCCTTTCAGAACACTCTCCATTTATCTCGCTCTCTCTTTCTTACTTACACACACACACACACACACACACACACACACACACACACACAAACCCA
>JBBIGA010000040.1:4230322-4247387 GCA_037576975.1 Alestes dentex
CATACATACATACATACATACATACATACATACATACATACATACATACATACATACATACATACATACATACATGAGACTGCAGGACATGACAGAATTATATTTTAAGCTACATAAATCTGGCACAGCTGTAACTACATGTAAAAGGTTAAGTTTTTTATGGTTTAAATGAAATATCAATGCAATATGATTAATACCACCTTAATATAATTGTGCTTTGCATTATACATTTGCCATTTTTTCCACCAAAATCTTGTTATATCCAAACCTGTTACTAATGTATTTTTAGCCTTTTTGCCTTGGAACTCGATGTTTTGTTGATTTTCTAGGTTAAAACATCTACAGGGAACTCACTTGTTTATGCCATTTTCTGCTAATCTGAGTGCACAATTTCTACTTCTTTGCTGAGTCATGGCAAATTTCATATTCTGGATATGAGGTGTACCTTAACTAAAAATGGCAACAATGAGAGACAAAGTCCCCTGAAACGAGAAAATATTTACATCATGTGTATTTAAGCATATCTGACTTCCATATCTTGAAATAAAAGCTCGACTTCTCGTTTGTGCTCAGACACTGTGGTCTTGTCGGACCACAAAACTAAAGCAGGAGCAACGTTGGGATTTCTTTTGTATTTAAAAATGCCTACCATCACACCCCAAAAAACCTCCATACATACGGTATCACGAAATTTGTGCATCGTTACACTTCTACTCTCCACAGTAGAAGGTCTGACACAGTGAAGCAGGTCTGCTCAAGCACCGTGGCATACCGTAGCACGTCAAGAAACGATTTGTGATGTATAAGGAATTAATTATCTGCACTTTACAGGTGCAGGGTGAACTTGTATCACCTCTGTAATACAAACAGGAGCTGGCGTGGATTTGGCAGTGGAGATAAATCCTCGCCCAGCAGTCAAATCTGCGCTGTACAACTAGACATGACATCACCTACGGTAGGCCCCTAGTTCAAAAGAAACACAATGGACCCAAGCAGCGGAGCATTAGCGCGCGCACACACACACACACACACAGTTACGGGAACCAGCCGCCTCAGTGATCGTGAACAACAAAATGGATTGCCCACCCTCCGCACGCTCACTTTCTCTTTCGACCCGACTTTACCCCTCCCTCAACTCTTTCACTAGAAACACAATTTCTCTCCTTTTCCTGATTTGATACTTCCTTATTTTCTCTCTTTCTTTTATACTTTTTCCCCCCCTCGCTCACTCTTACATCCTCTCTTACTTTAGAGATACTAAGCCTATTTGACTTTGTATCTCTAACGTAAAGCTTACTCTGATTTTCCACAGCCTCCCTACACTTTTAAAAATAAAGGTGCTAAAAAGGGTTCTCTGGAGCGACGCCATAGACAAACCACTTTGGTTTCTTAAAGACCCATTCAGTAGATGGCCCTTTAAAGATTTATGTGTTGCAAATGAAGTGTGAAGATGCACCTTTTCTCCATGTAATATTGAAACTTTGTAATTATATATCAGAATGCTAGAACTAAGCATTCAAGCCAAGAACTGTTCAAAACCCTTTATTTTAACAGAGTACTAGTAAGTAAGCCTCAAATTAGAAAAGTGAGGCTCTTCTTGGGTGTTAGAGGGCTTTACCTTCTCATTAGTCCAAGAAATGTTTACAATTACAACAGACAGCTAGCAATATTACTGGAAAATCTGGGGTTGGGTCACTGTTTTGGGATCAATCAGACTTATGGGTGTGCATACACACTGCAGAGCTTCATCGCTGATAGGGCTGTCAGGATTACCAAATTTAACTGGATTAAATTCAGTCAATTAAAGTGTGTTTGTATTTTAGGAATTGGAAAAGACAAATCTCTCTAATAACGTGTTTTAAATTCGCCTCATGATTTCCCCTAGAGCAAGAAACAGAGTCCGATGGATGCAGCCAACTCAAGATTTTCAAGATTTTTTTTTAAAGGTTTCTGAGACCAATAAAATATTTCAAATTTTCTAAAAGGCTTCATTTTTATTGTCTGGCCTTTAAAATTAGTACTTGATCAATAGTTAAACGATCAATAAACTACTTGGATTCCCAGTATATTCGATAATGACGGCCATTTACACCGGATTACTGGCCGTCCGAAACAGCTGCAGACAGGCGTAGTCAATTTTCTGGTTCAGGATGATGCAGTGAAAGGCGATCAGATTAAGTGGCTGAGGAGGAAACGAAGGTTTCATATTCGCTGGGGGAGCTGGAGACGAGCGGGAAAGGCAGGATGGAAACTCCAGCGGAATGCCAGGAGCTGTCAAACGCCGGCAGGACTCGAGGGAAAGGGGGAGGCCTCTCTGAGGCTGTAACACTCCATAATTAAAGCTTGATGGCTCACGCAGCCCACACGTTTGTGAAAATAGATTCCGTTTGCCATTAAGACCAATTCGGTCAACTTGAACTGTTGTTCGGCTACAGGGACCTGACAGACACGCTGCTCTGGCGTCTGCTGAAGTGTGACCACAAACGGCTGCTCTGTCCA
Source organism: Alestes dentex (assembly GCA_037576975.1). Taxonomy (NCBI): domain Eukaryota; kingdom Metazoa; phylum Chordata; class Actinopteri; order Characiformes; family Alestidae; genus Alestes; species Alestes dentex. Next base: position 4,232,822 of record JBBIGA010000040.1, read on the forward strand.
TCTGATGCCAAGCAGGCCGATGGCCAAACCCACAGAAAGGGGCCATTTCTCTTGGTCCATCCAACATAAAGGGCACTGGGCATTTTCAATGGTGTGTGTGAATTAATATTATTTATATATACAAATACTATATATATATATATATATAAATAAAATTATCTCGATTCTGACCACAATTGGGCGCTACTGACCTTGGGACCAAGGCTGCAATCATTACTCAAAAAACCTTACTCACTGATGTCTTCAACTATGTAAAAAAGTGATTTACTGTAACTAATGGCGGCCTATCATCTCTTTATAACTTGCATATGATTCATGTGGTCATTCTGCATTCCGTCAAACTGCAATTCACTACAGGAAGTGTAGGGGGCAGTACAGCTCATTCCATTCTGTGGCACTTATCATCCCATCAATTTAATAAGACCCTTAAAATAGAATATTTTCCAATCTTACTAAGGCATTCCATCTCACAGACATGAGGTAATAGAAGAACTTTAACCATTTAAACTGCTGCTGTTTTGACACAAGACTCCTTCAGAGCTTTGAAAGAAATTCTGTGATGGTGCAAAAAGAAGTCCATTAAACAGTCGACAGGTTAATCTATTTTCGGACTGTTACTTCAGACCATCTTTAACACCTCTCACTCTTCAAATCACTGCCATCAAGGTTGAATCGAAGAGCAGCGTGAGCATGACTGTAGTATGCATTATGTTTCATGCTGTGTCCAGTGTATATGATGTGATGGTATGTATTACGTCATGTCTTCTGAAGGAAGCTGCAATCAAATTGCCCCGGGGGACAATAAAGATTTACTACCGCTAATGGATATTTGTCTCTGAAAGCCAAAGGCAACATCCATGTTAGAAGATAGTTTTCATTTCCTCACAGTTGGGCCCAACTGGCTTTGAAACAGGGCCAAGTCAACATTGAAGCCCGTTTCATCCCGATTCAGGCCTACACAGCGAACACAGTACCATGTTGTTCATAGGCAAATGCCATCAGACGAGCGCTTTACAGTCAGGCCTGCTGGAAACGGCCCTGCTCTGCTGATTCTGTGGTGTAGTGGGTGTGAAGGCAGGGCTCATTCATTCCCCTCTGCATGAGAAGCCACAGCTCAGGCCAATAATGAGATCACTGTCAAAGCCCAACCACTTTTTCACTGGGAGCAGATGGACAGCATCTAGCTATCTGTTCAGCCTCTCTCACTGCACGCAGGGGGAGTTGGCACAACAGGTTTTTGTCAGCCGGCGTATTTTTCAACGTACTGACCAGCAACATAAACAAATACAGCTTCAGGGTGTGTGAATTTATAATATGCTATGATTACTATAACAAATTACAGCACAACACCCTGTATTTTCAGGATTGTCAATACTTCCAGAACAGTGAAACAAGCATACCATGGAAAGATAGATCCCCAATTAAAAAGAACTGGTGTACCATCACTGGATAAACTGCAAAGAAACTAGTACAGGTCTAGATTTACTTCATTTCTGAAGTGCAATTTGTCTCTTTGAACTTGCTTAAAAGCTTCTGAAGCCCAAGCACTGCAATATACCTTTCATGTGATGTTACATATTATATTGCTCAGAAATGAGGAAGTATGTGCCCCAAACATCACAAATATCACTAAAATCCCATTTCAAGCAGGGATGCTCGGCTCCCCGGAGTGGAAATGTTTCAGCATGTGCTTTTGTGTTCGAGTCCTTTATGTAAAAGCGAAACCGCCGTGGATGAGTGCATCTCGTTTCCACCCGTCGTGTTCAACCTCGGGCCATCAGCACCCACGCATTTGTGGAGAGGACATGCATGCGCTAACCCGCTGCTACCTTGACATCCTTGGCCAAGTACTGCACAGATGAACAGACGATAACATTTCCAGTGTACTGAATGTCCTGTGCATCCTTAAGACACACAGGCAGGGGAAAAAATGCAGCTCTTGCAATGCAATGCCAGCTTTTCTAGGGTCAACAGAAAAGATACCATCCAGCCAGCGACAATGAAGAAATAAACTGCTGAAGATTGCAAAACAACACATCCTTATTACTAGCGCCTGCCTGAAACCACACTAGAGCTTAATTTCCTAATTCAAATCAACACAAGTGTTGTATTCATTCTTAAACTGCACAAACCATTGACTTAAAGGTATCAGCAGTAAACTGACAGTTTAGTTTAACTTAATAAATCAAACTGAAGTATTTTCTTAAACTTGGACCTTTTTTCACCAGGCAAATAACAGAAGCTTTGGGATAATAAAACTGCACCCACTTATAGGACCTGACAGAAGAAGCTGGTCCACATATTTTAACATTCCTTCAGAAACGTTTTTCAGAGAAATAAGCCAATTTTGGTACAGTACAGGCATGAAGTTAATAAAAGGAGGATTACCAAACTAAATGCTGTCTTTTCACAAAAGCTTGACAGCAAAAATACACTATATGGCCAAAGTATTGGGACATCTGTCCATCACACCAACAGGGACTTTAATTACATTGCATTCAAATACACAGAATTTACTTTGGAGTGGGTCCTCCCTTTGCAGCTATAACAGCTTCCATTCTTCTTGGAAGGCTTTCCACAAGATTTTGGAGTTTCTGTGGGAATGAGTTCAGGCACTGATGTTGGACAAGAAGGCCTGGCTCACAATCTCCATTCCTGTTCATCCCAAAGGTGCTGGATGGGGTTGAGGTCAGGACTCTGTGAGGGCCAGTCAAGTTGTCCAACACTGAACTCATCCAGCCATGTCTTTATGCAGCTTGTTTTGTGCACTGGGGCACAGTCATGCTGGAGTAGAAAAGGTTCTTCCCCAAACTGGGTCCACAAAGTTGGAAGCATGGCGTTGTCCAAAATGTCTTTCTATGCTGAACCATTTAGATTTTTCCCCTTACTAGAAGTAAGGAGCCTGTCTGAAAAAAAGGTGAGTTTGCATAATATGTCCCCTTTAAAGAAATGTGTCCTAATACTTTTGTCCACATGCTGGCAATCCTTCTCAAATATGTTTTCAGAGAAATCACTAGAAGTAACGGGGCTTAGCCTAAACGCTGGAGAAAAAAAAAAAAAAACAGGTGTTCCAATACTTTTCGCATTGCTTGAAAGATGTGTTTTCAGAGAAATAATGCAACTTCAGTAAAGTATAGCCAATAAATAAAAAAGGAAGAATCATGACGGCAAGCAAAAAAACAAAGTATTGGCTGGGTAATCCTGAACACCCACTAGTTGAGTGCACTGATTGAATGAGGGATATGTGTAATGAAAGAAAAATGAAGGAGGAGGAGAAGAAGGAAGGAGGAGGGGAAAGTGTAAAGTAAAAAGAAGGAAAGTGATAAAAACTTACCAAACCATGCCATAGGCCCCCTCTCCGATGTAGGAGAGGTTGGTGTACCGGGGCCCCACGTCGAAGGCCTGGCCCCGGACGAGCTCGGTCCCGGAGCCGAGGTTGGAGCCTCCACCCCCGGCAGGGCCAGACACTGCAGCCGCCGTCGCCATTGTTCAACCGAGCTGCCTTCACACACACTCACACATAAACACACACTCTCACACAGCAACCACGGCCCCACGGACAACACACACGGGCCTTCGAGAACCTCAAGAAGCACTACGAACAGTTTACAGCCCTTGTGGTGCGGCAAAGTGATCACAAATACCAAAAAAAATGTGCAATAAAAGACTGCGCCCGTACCGCGCCGCTCCGAGACTGCAGGCAGGAGGAGAGGAGCCAGAGCAGGCAAATACCAACATCCGAATCACGAGAGTCGGTTCTTTTGAGCCGAGGCTTTTCTACATAAATTGATTTAGTAAATAAAGCAAATAAATACCACCATGTAAAATATTAAGAACATTAATATTGATTTAGCTTATGATTTAGTGAGTGAAAATGTTTTTAATATATATTATTTACTATCTATATGATCGAACCAATTCTTATCTATTTATTCCATTGAATCGAGTCTTTTCTATATATTTGATCGAACCAATTATTTCCCATTCATGATCGAACCGACTCTTTTCTCTGTAGTTGATTGAACCGATTCGGCTGACGCGTTGACACGAAGATGAAAAGAATCGGTTTGATCAAATGTGTAGAAAAGAATCGGGCGAATACATTTTTACGTGTAGGAGAACCGATTTTCTTGGAACCGAATCTTTTCTATGTATTCGCCCGATTCTTTTCTACACATTTGATAAAACCGATTCTTTTCTATATAAATTTGATCGAACCGATTCTTTTCTGTAGATTCGATTGAACTCATTCTTTTTGTATGTATTTGATCGAATTGATTCTGTTCTATATATTTGATCGTACCGATTGGTTTCTACATATTTGGACCGTTCACATAAAGTTCTAATTAAAATTTCATTAAAATCTTATAAAAACAAAACAAAAAAGACCACACTGCAAAAATATCATTAACATCCTACCTGAATAAGTTAATACTACTCCTGCATGAAAATTAATTTTATGGGTAGGAGAACTGATTTTTTGGAACCGATTCTTTTCTACTTATTTGATTGAACCGATTTAGAAGTCTGATTTGGGACCAAAAAATCAGTTTAAACATTTTTTTTTTAAGTTTTTATATCAGCAAATCACATCAAAATTAAGTCAGAGGAATCCTTTACAAGCCTAAATTACATTTTAACTTGATAAGCAAAATTGCAAATTAAACATTTGTGACAATAAAAAATATTAAATACCACACTGCAAAATATTAAGATCACTTTATTTGAATGATCTTATATTTCCTTTAAGTGCATAATAATTAATTTCATATGTAGAAGATGAGAACAAAGCTGGCTCAACTCACTATTTTTGGACTCACTTAAATCCAAAGGCATTAAATGTACAGAAACTGAAGATAGGCGTCAAGTTTGATTCATGAATCATGTAATTGTTGTTTCGAAAGAATCGGTTCGTTGAACTGAATCGAAGTGAGAATTCACCCTGAGCTGCCTGTGAGAAAGGAAGGGAGACCACGTGACAGCACATGGGTGTCAAAATTATTTCACACTCTCATTCATTTCTGACGCTTGGACTTGTTTCCAGTCCTTTGTGTAAAACAGCAGCCCTGCATAAAAGATTAAAGTTTAAAACCTGAAAAAACCGATCCACACTACATGAGCAAAAGTATTGGGACACTTGTTTTCCAAGACTAGGGCCATTACTTTCAGTGAAGGACCAGGACATTTTGGATATCATACTTCCAAGTTTGTGGACACAGTTTGGGGAAGAACCTTTTCTATTCCAGCATGACTGTGTCCCAGTGCACAAAGCGAGCTCCATAAAGACGTGGCTGGAGGAGTTCAGAGTGGAAGACTGGCCACACAGAGTCCTGACCTCAACCCATCCAACACTTTTGGGATGAACTGGAACAGAGATTGTGATCCAGACCTTCTCATCCAACATCAGTGCCTGACCTCATAAATGTTCTACAGAATGAATGGGCACAAATTCCCACAGAAACTCCAACATCTTATGGAAAGACTTTCAATGAGAGTGGAAGCTGTTATAGTTGCAAAGGGGGACCAACTCTATAATAAAGTTTATGTATTTTAATGCAATGTCATTAAAGTCCCTGTTGGTGTAATGGTCAGGCGTCCCATTACTTTTTACCATTTAATGTATGTATGTTATATAAACTGATTGGTTTAGCCTGTTAAGCAATTTTGCTGGTCTAATATTGCCTCTCCCAGCACCCCACCCCCATAAAATCTACCAGTTTAGTTCAAGCATGTGGATTGGACAATAATGATCATTTTTTAGATTTCTTTAAACATATTAAGTTCTGCATTAAGGCACCAGTCCACAACAAACTGAGCTCAACTGATTCCACATCTACATAGAAAACAAGTACTGCATTTTTGTGTTTGCATCCTTAAAGGCCTATTTCACATCTGCTCATGTATTATGTCTTTCAGTGGTGATGGCTGCAATACAGAAATGGTCAATCCTCTTTTCTCCCTTGGCAGCCCTTAAACCACCACACGCATTTACCGACAAATGAGGTCATGATGTCTATTGAACTTGCTTTCTATCATTGTGATGGATGATCTAGAAGCTCCTTTAAACTCAGACTACCCTTTACACAACAACCCAGCATCAGAAAACAACCATTTTTTCACTGAACATTTTGTATACCCTTTGTACAGAGACAAAAGTGTTGGGACGCCTGACCATTACACCATCAGGGAATTTAATAACCTTAGAGTTTAATATGGCACAGATCCCCCCTTTGCAGCTTTAACAGCTTCCACTCTTCTTGGAAGTCTTTCCACTAAATTTTTGAGTTTTTGGGGGAATTAGTGTCCAGTTGGAATTAGTTGGAAGCATGGCGTTGTCCAAAATGTCTTGGTCTGCTGAAGCATTAAGATTGCCCTTCACTGGAAGTAAGGGGCCTAGCCCAAACCCTGGAAGACAGGTGTGTCCCAATACTTTTGTCCATAAAGAGTATATGTTTTGCTGTCTTTACAAGAGAAGGGTTTAATGTTGATGCACCAGTAATTTGACAAGTAACAAGTAATTGTTTTTTTTTTTTAACCTGACATTCATTCTGTACTTGACCCCCCCCCCATCCCTCCCTTTTACATATTTATCCAGTTCTTACCTGCCTGATTGATTGCAATTTTGCACAGCATTTTCTACATACTGTAAACACTGTTGTACTTTGTCTTTGTGCCCTTGTTCAACTGCCCTGTGTGCTTTTAATTGCCCCTTGGGGACAAATCAAGATTTTTGAATTGAATTGTATTGAAATTAATTTTTGGCTATTTCTACGTGTCCATTTGTCATGAAATGTTTCTATATTTCTCTGAAATGGTGTTTTGTAGATTTACGAGAAGTTAGAAGGTTGCGTTAAGATATGCAGGGTATCTACTTGGTTCAAAATATTCTTGGCAAGCATTTTTTTTTTCCTGAAAGAAAACAAGGACTAATCATTTTAGCCGCTGATCCGACCGATATACAGCAGGGCTGGTTACATAAGGAAAAAGTCTGGATTAAATCTTTAAAAAGACCATTCCAATGCATTACCCCAATCCCAACAACAGAAACGTGTCAGTGTGGCTATTGTTCATTTATTATGACTCCCACCTCACTGAATGCAAAGCTGTTAGGAAATAAAAATGCACATGTAATGCTTTCCAAGAAAAAGCTCACCACTAAACAGATCCCTAACCGATGGGAGCACACAGAAACCGCAGTCCGTTTTAAATCACTGATATCAGCATCGTGTTACGCAACAAAACCAAAAAGGACCTTTTTTAGCGAGTGCATACAATACAAATACTCAAGAGTGGGACACGGTTACTCTTGCCAGTATAAAATTCACAAACATTTAAACAGGCACAATATCACACACAGTAAGTCATGGAATACAGAAAAGTGTCAGTTCCCCTATGAATAAGTCAGTTTAGTAAATGTGAAAAGAAAACGCTGCTTGTTATGCATCGCCAGTACTCATTTCAAAAGCTCTGAGCTGGTCACACACAAAATAAGGCACAAATAAGGCCTCATGTTGGAGGTGTGTGGCACACATGGGAGTTTGCATACAGTTCATACAGATTCATGTGCTCCAATAATACAAGTATTAACAAATTACAACCTTTGGAATACAGTCTACAATGCACAGAGAAAGAAAAGACAAATAATCATGTTTTCTTTTGTTTTCACACTGGCCAAGAACCTCATTGTGGGCCAGTTCAGTGGTTGGGTATGCACTATTTAAAATAAGCGCTACAAAGGGTTCTTCAAACAATGCCATAGTGGAATAATCTGAGTTCCCAAAAGTAAAATTTTGATAATGATATAAGGAACCTTCATACGCTATATGGACAAAAGAATTGGGACGCACCTGTTTTTCAGGGTGAAGGACAAGCTTAATGTTTCAGCAGACCAAGACATTTTGGACAACGCCATGCTTCCAACTTTGTGGACCCAGTTTGGGGAAGAACCTTTTCTATTCCAGCATGACTGTGTCCCAGTGCACAAAGCGAGCTCCATAAAAACATGGTTGGATAAGTTTGGTGTGGAAGAACAGGCCCACACAGAGTCCTGACCTCAACCCCATACAACACCTTTGGGATGAACTGAAACGGAGATCGTGAGCCAGACCTTCTTGTCCAATATCAGTGCCTGAACTCTGGAAGCTCTGCAGAATGAATGGGCACAAATTCCCCACAATAACACTCAAAGCCCTCCAAGAAGAGTGGAAGCTGTTACAACTGCAATGGGGTGACCAACTCCATATTAAAGTCTATGTATTTGAATGCAATGGTATTAAAGTCCTTGTTGGTGTCCCAATACCTGGTCAGGTGTCCCAATACCTTTGTCCATTTAGTATATAATGACCTTTTACAATATATGGAGGTTCTTTAGGGAACCAAAAATGGTTCTATGCATCACACAAAAACCCCTTTCTGTCATCCATGTTTTTAAGTCTCTCTTAAACTCTTAGGGCTGGTATCCCAGACCCAGATTGAGCTTAATCCTGGACTAAACAGACTTAACAAGGGTAAATCGGCACCGACAATACAATTAAGTCCTAAAGTAGGCTTAACCTGTCTCCAGGAAACCAACCCTTAAAGTGTACAATCTCAAATGTCTCAACTTTGACGCTCGTAGGCTCAACTATATATTAAATAGATTAAGAGTTCATTAAAAAAAAACATCTATTCATAATACAAACAAAAAACACATAGGTGGACGGCTTTAGACAGCACTACAGACATCAGGCACCAGGGTCACAGCCTGCAGGTCTGTTTAGGGATGCAAATCAATCAACTGATGCCTGATTAGATCACCAGCGATGTCACAGCAGAACCCGTAAACCACACTGCCTGATGGGAAATGTGAGATCAGACAGTAGATTGAGGGCTCACGTCATGTAAGTGATATAAGAGAGTGAGAAATAAAAAAAAAAAAGTTGAAAAGACAGGCCAAAGTAGATAAACAGTCAAGAGCCTACAAGCATAATCAGTCAATACTTGACACATGTCCATGGTAGACCCACAAACAGGTTCTTCTATAGCTACTGTTGCATATTTACTGTCAAAATATGTACAGTTATAGTGTTGTTGGTTTCAATATATTATTGTATTACATTACAAAATTATTATTTTATATTATTAGTTTTGACCAACTGGTACATTGTCAATAGGCCCACTTAATGGACATGCCGGAAACACCACCACGGTTAAGACTCTCGTCCTATCTTTTTATTAACTAATCTAATTTATTAAAAACATTTTAACTTACTAATGAAATTGGACATAAACTACATACAGTACTGCTAAAGTCATGAGCCACCCCTCTTTCTTAATATTTTGCTTTGAATCACCTTGTTGGCGCAAAAACACTATTTCATGTCTGTCAAACTGTCTTATTTCTGACATAGTGAAGGGATTAAATGAAAAAAAAGGGGGAAATGTTTAACTGCAACAGAGTCTAGATACAGGAGTTCCAACCACTCAGCATTCAGCACCACCAGTATACTGATCACCGCCTGATCATCTGGAATCATCTGCTCCTGTTTCTTCACTGGTTCAGGACTTCAGTTAGGGAGTCTTTGTTCTGCTTGAATGATTCATACGTAGGTCACTGTGTGGCTTAATAAACAAAAAACATTCCTCTGAAACTGGTCAGGTTCAGGGACTGGACTGGAAATGAGAGCCTTTGAAAGTCCTTCAGGCAGTCTGGATCTTTGGAAGGAAACTGTGAAGAAATGAGGGGTGGCTCAAGACTTTTGCACAGAACTATAGTTTGTAGCATATGGCTGAAAAAATGTTTTTCAGGTTGCTCTGGCAACCATGCATGTGCATATCCTCATAATGAAAGTGGGCCTTTCCCATTTGAGGCTTTTTGTACCTGCACGTCGACTGTTTTTTTTTTTTATTTGAAGGGTAGAACTGAAAAGCCAATTTTCCATTCATTTTTCAATAAGTGAACTGTCTCCTTCTTCTGTATAACGAACGGGATTTTGGCAAACATTCTGTAGAGCCTGTCTGAGGATCAGCTGCTATGAAAAAACGTGATTCTGGGCAGAGCATGGACTGGTCAAGCGAACAGCACAATGAACGGTTTGAGAAAACACATTACTGAGACAGTAACGATACAGTTATTAAAGCAGTTCATATACAAAAACGAGCTGCTGAGACAGATTTGCACTGGTCAGCCTTGAGAGAATTACTGTCCGTGTCCTCGATGTTTTCTCACTAAATCAAACACTTCATTGCTCTGTCTCTTCTTCTTCCTCTCTCTCAGATCCAACACACATTAAGTTAGCTCTATTCTTAGCCCGCTCACGCTAAAGCCACAGTGCAGTCACATTAGCTACATGTCACAAGGCTTTCAAATATTCATGACATTTGAGCAGGCAGTAATGTGAGACAGCCCTTCGCATGCGGGACCCGTGGCCCAGCAGCAAGCCTGGCTGTGAATGCATATAACACCCTCTCATCACACGCACACACACACAAACACACACACACACACACTTCAGCAATCCTTTAAAAACCTGTACGTAAGGACAGTTTTCCAAACAGACTAAGCCCAGTTTTGGACTAACAAACTTCATACATCTTAAATCTATATTTATGGTCAGATTGTAGTTGCAGTACTTGCATGTTCACATTAGTTGTCAAAGTAACAATGCAAGAGGATGCACAATGACTAGAATGGGGCAAAAGTATGATTATTTGTGGCACAATCTGACCTGTCCGGTCAATCTGAGTGGTATGTCTACAAAAATCTGGGTTAGATGTGACACTATGGTTCGGATTCAGTAGAAAAATTTGGATTCTGTGCGCCATTTTGCTGTTCAGACCGCAGAAAATAATTCCTGCTGAAATTGGATATGCCCAAAATCAGATCTGAGCTGTCTAAGGAGAATCCCTATGGCGATTCTGCATCAAAAGTCATTCCTAGTCAAGAATTAGGCTTAACTGTCATTTGGAAAACCGGCTGCACATCACCGCACAAAAACCCCACTGTTAACACTGCTTTAAAGAAAGGCACCAAGATCCCATATATGGATGAGAAAAAGAATTCATGTGTTAAGCCAACTTTCGGAAGCCACAGAATACTATGCATATCAATAAATGAGATTAAAAAAAACACATCATTCACCTTTTTAAGAAAGATAAGTATCGAAAAAGACAGTTCTTGGCTAAGTTAGACACATGCACACTTCGTTTTGGCACAGAAATGGTTCTGACAGTTCAGTCCTGCCACAATGACTCGTGAAAATGTTAAGAAAGAAATGAGGAAACTGAAAAAAAAACAAAAAAAAAACCATTGACCAGTATTGCTTAAGAAGACAAGGCTTTCAATTTCATCTTCAAAAGCATATTGCTCGGAGTCACACGTTTGAAATGGGTGTGCCCTTAAGCTCACACTGCTGTGTAACAGTCACAAATAACAGGAAACCCCCTGGAAAACGGATGGAGGCTCCGGTTTTTAAAGGAAAATTTCACCTTAAATGGCTAATGTTGCTAATTATGAATGAAAGTCACTAGGTTCCAATTATGCAGATGACCTACTCATGCTCCACCCACTAACGTGCTCTTTCTACTGCAACGTCGCAAACAATGTTAGGAAAAATCCCACTCAAACTTAATTCAGAATTATTACATAAAACAGAGCATACAGTTTTAAACACTATGCTGAGATGGACTGTGTTATTATAGCTAATCGAAATAAGTCTTTCTGCAAATTTTTTTTTTTTTAAATCCACAGCCTATTTACACTGTAAAATCAGTCCGACGTTTTTCTGCAGCATTTGAGATGTAAAATCTTCGTTTTGCGTTTTTGACTTTGCTTTGCATGGCCTCAAAGTATTTGCTGCAGTTGAAAACAGCTAAATTGTTAATTACGACAAAGTTTATTTTGTTGGGTTGAACAAACTCATTTTCCCATGTATTATCTAATGTGAACTTTCACACATTCAACATGAATATAATTTAAAATGAATAACACTAATTTTTTCTCATTATGCTGAATGGGATTTCTGCAACTCCGTTCTGCAAGGTTTGTCCGACCTACAGTTGCAACAAAACATTACATTTGTGGGTGAAGCATGGAAAGGTCACCCGACTGGTCCCCCACTCACTTTCACATCACGGTAGTGACACCAGCTCAGAGAATCCCTTTAACACTGTGATCAGTGATCCCCAGAAGACCTGCAAGAACATGATTCACGTATCACATCCTTTTGAAACATTCAGCACCTGTAAACCAGTAAAAAGTCAATAACAAAAAGGCAAGCAGAGATTAAGAACGTCTTTGGGAATGCCTGATTTAAAGCAACATTCTGTAAGATCTGAAACGCCACTGCAGCTCTAATGCTCTTAACTCACAAGAAGAACCAACCTTCTTACAGAACACTGCTTTAAAAAGCCAGAATGATAAAAAATTAGGGCGTTGAGCTCTAAAAAACTTGAGGAAATTCATGAGTAAAAAGTAAAGTCATCATTATGACATCATTATGAAAAACCCTAATTCACATCATATTTTTTGGATGACCTCAATGATGAAGTATTATACTGATGCGGTCCCTTAAGATTCATTCTGGGTATTTTGAAACATCACGGCCGTACGGAAGCTAAGAGGGCCCTCCAGTGGTCTGCTCATGTGCTCCATCTTTCTTTCTTTCTCTCTCGCTCTCTCTCTCACTCAGTTTTCTGGTGCTCGGCCCCTGGCCTCTCCCTCTGGTCCTGAGCCCGTTTCTGAGAGCAACAGTTTCTGTGGTTCCTGTAGAAACACCAGCAGGACGGTGATGTTGTCGCTGGAGCCTGCTGCTTTGGCCTGATTCACCAGGCTCTGGGCGGCCTCCTCTCCGGAGCCGGCCCCCTCCCTCAGGGCCTCCAGCACCAGCTCAGGGACCTCTGCTGGCCGCACCACGTCAAAAAAGCCATCGCAGGCCAGGAGGATGTAATCCTCATCCCCGCTCAGCTGAACCGAGGAGCAGTCGGCCGCGTTGGAGACATACGGCTTCTGATCAAAATCACCTGAGAGAGACAGAGAGAGAAAACATAATATGTTATACTATAGGAGGGATAACAAATATACATTCAAAAGATGTACAGTTTTGAAGATTTGAAGCAGAAAGATCACAATCTAATAGTACACGGTTTATCATTTAATTTTTGTTCATGTGGATTATGATGTCTAGTCTAAAATATGTCAGTTATTAAATAAAGCCATTACTAATATTACAACTATGCAAAAAACAATTGAAACCTAATGAAAACAATTCAAAACCAAACAACAATTTAAACCTTTGGGCTAAAAGAGTCTGAATATGTGCTGCTAATAACAGGTCGAAAAAAGGAGCAGTTCAGACAAGAAAATATGATAATAAATATTATTCCCTATCATTATTTGTACTTATTTTTTTTTTTTTTTTTTGCTGATCAAAAAAAGCAAATGTGAAAATCAAACACCCAAATGTTTGGCAGTGTTTTAATAAAAACTAAAAAAATCATAATAGTAGAACCTGTTAATCAACGGTGTTTGTGAAGAACAGATGATGCATGAAAAATAAGGTACAAAAGAAGCTCCTCAAGTCTTCTAAGAAAGTGGCAGGAAGAATTATGAGTAATTCAGGTACCGCATTCATTCTTGCACCAGCAGCCAAAAAATAATTACTGAGAAGATCCTGGCAGTGCTGCGTGACTTAAAAAAATGATTTCATTCTCCTCTTCCGAACCGGAAAGTTACTCACCTATTGCCCTGGAAACCGCATATGTTCCATTAACACGCCAGCAGCCCATGAAAGCAATGCAGCCTCCCAGGTCCTCTATTCTCTGCTTCTCATCCTGTACAGAGAGGAGGGAGGGAGAGAGAGAGACCACCAGGGACATTTTAATCACCACTTAGAGGTCAGTAATAAGTGCGTAATGTAGTGTCTACCAAATCTCTCCTGAGGTTCAGGCTGAGATGAAGTAAGACGGGATAATGAACCATATATTTAATCACGTCTGCTTACACAGCTGCTTACGCAGAGCGTGCTGCGAAATGTATCATTCGTCCTCATCACGATTAATAACTGCAAGTACGCAGCTCACTTTTTGTTCATTTTCATAAATAACTATTTTTTTTACACAGAGGTACATGAGATGTTATGACTCGTTAGTGACGTTGGCTTTGCAGCCCCAGTGCAAAGAATACCAAATAAAACATACGAGAATAAAATAGAATAAAATAACGGAAGAAATAAAATAATAATTAGAAAATCACTAAAAGTGCGATAGATATGCAGATATTTAAAAGAAGCAGGAAGAGAATGGTGCGGTTTTCAGCAGCTTTTTACAGCTAAAGCAGCAGACATCAAATGCATACATACAATTTGGTCCATGGAGAGCATTTTTTTCAACTTTCACATTAAAATACAGGTACAATATGGATATGAACATATAGTTATTCTAAAAAAAAAAGTTGAGTGGTACAGTTCCAGTTATGGCATTTGGCAAACAACCTTATCCAGAGCGACTTAGTCACAGGGACAGTCTTACAGTCAGTAGTTACAGGGACAGTCTTACAGTCATTAGTTACAGAGACAGTCTTACAGTCATT
>JBBIGA010000040.1:4273027-4294613 GCA_037576975.1 Alestes dentex
TACATATATGAGGCTAGATCACATTCAGCATCACATTAATACTCTGTTATTGTTAGATTAAATATATGAGGCTAAATCATGTCCAGACCACAAATACTTAGCTTAAAAAGCGGTCTGTTATTAGATTGAATTAGTTATACATTAGTCATAACTACTTAACATGCTATCTACATAACATGCATTTCATATTTTCATATTCAACTCCTAATGACAACTAGGAGTTATGTTTAAGTTACTATCGTTATGAGTCTAGGTTCATTTTAATTACAAATAGCTTGCCCAAAAATTTATATATATATATATATATATTTCTTTATTAGGGCTCTTAAAGAATGTATCTGCACATTCTCTGTGATTGTGTACACTTTCGTATTTATTTTCATACCAATTAATAACAATTTTGCAGGTGTACTTGTTTCTATATTTTTGAACTGGACTGGTGATTTTACCTGTAAGTCAAGCTAGTAGTACTGAAGTATTTATTACAAATTTATACTTTATTTTCCAAGCTGTGTCTCTAACTGAGGCCACTAAATGCCCACAGCATACATATGCGAAGGAATAGTGGCACGTTCTGCATTTCATTACAACAAGAGTCACAATGCCAATGTTTCACATTGATCAAATATTATGCAGACTTATTTGAAAAGATCTCCTGAAAGGTCATAACAATTTGACCTCCACAACATATGAGTGTATGTGTGTGAATACGGACAGTTGGATGGGTCAGATGAATTTTAATACACAATAATGAGCAAGTACTATGTTTTAATGTGCTGCTTGTACAAAATATGCTGGATGTGTGCAGTCAGGCTGGCCGTGTGAAATGTGGCAGGTTGAAGCCTGTATTCCTTGTATTTGTGGGTGGTGGGAAAGGGGGTGTGGCTTAAGACCCATTACCAGTCCTTTAAAAGGGTCTTAAAAGTCAGATTTGATCTCTTTCTTTGCCTTTTTAATTATACATGCCAAGCTTTTCTACCCTGAAATGTTGTCATGCGTTTTACTGCTGCGTCTTTGTCCACCTTGCAGGCGAGACCCTATCAATATTGCCTCTGCTTTTTCAACTGTAACTGGAGTAGTGCAATATTGCTTATAGGGTCTTGACTTTGAGGGAAATCTGCGATATCGAATGTTCGCCTGTGCACTTTCTGGTCTTTTTAATGCCACAGTACACAATATGTACAAAAATGCATGGCAAGCCCCTGCAGGTTTCATTCTGTCACTGATGTAATGATACGCTCAGTACACATTACCACTGTTTTGTCTTTTATGAAAACACTTTCATTTTCATTTCTGGCACTCTAAAATTGTTTGGGTCTTTTTTTGGGAAGAATATTGTGGGTTTACAGAAAAGTGTCTGCGCTAATTAGGCCTTACCTCATCTGAGTGGAGACACAGTTACCTAAATGTTTACTACCTTGTTTACTGTGAGTTCTAATAGACATTATTTTGATACCCAAATGATAGAAAATGATGGGAAAAAATACGAAACTTAGCTTGATTTTAATTGTAAAGAATCATTTACTCCCAAAGATTGCACATAGTTCAGTTAAATTCTTTTGCTTTAATTGTACCAATATGTCTGAATCCACAGGTAGAGCTTTTTCTACTACTATTACAATTACTACTGATGATAATAATGCATTCGGAAAGATTACTGATTGAGATCACAAAGAAAGTGTAAAATAAGAAAGTATTGCAATTTACACACATTTCATCAGATCACCACATATGGTCACCAAAATATATATCCTGCATTCAAATGTAGCTACTGCAATTTTTTGTTTCAACGTAAATGTCAGTGTTAACAGTAGCAGTAGTTCAGTTCTGTCAGTTCTGAATGTTGAAATCATATATTTATAGCCCTTATAATAAAGAATGTATGCTGTTTGTAGAAAGAAAAGCCTGTTCCATGTGAAACTTATCAGTTAAATAAATTACAGTAAATAGATGATATTCTAGCGTAAAATGTGCTGGCCAAAGCACATTTCTTCTAGTGTAAAATGTGCTAGACAAGATGCCCAAAAGTCTGTAGAGAACAGAAATTGTCAGTTTTATTTGACCATTTTTGCTGTAACTTTTAGATCAAACATGCTTAGGATTATAGAGCACTTTAAGGGTCTTGGTGGAGATGGATGCAAGGACTTTGAGGATTGTCATTTAGGGATTATGATGGTTTTTCTTTCATTCCTTAGGAAGCACAGAGGTAAATGAGTTCAAACTTCAGTCGAAAACATGTTTCCGGTTCATTTTGATTTGAACTTGCTGTAGAAGGTTCACTTTTGCACACCTCTACATCTGTGGTAGAACATTGATTTAATGTTCTTGTGCCATTTGGGTGGTTTCGGTTTGAAATAACCCAGTGATTTATTCACTTGAATTCTGACACATGCGGGATTAAAGTTCATTTTACAGTGAAGCATGAAATGTGTCACATGTGGATCATATTCGATGTCTGTGAGATCTCAGACTGTCCATCTTTTTAGGAGCCTCTCCAGATCAATGAAAGCGCAATAACGGCACATAAAGGGGAGCTTGTGTGTGGGTTATACTGAAATGCTGGGTTTGAATAGAATTTAAAAAAAAAAAGGTCACTCATTGGAGATTATGGCCCATGCTTGTCATGTTGAAGTGGTTTGCAATGTTGTTGACAAACCGCTTTATGGAAAGTGTTTTCACACGGTGAGCTTCATAGGTACTTAAACCCCTTTACACCCTGGAGAGATCTTGTGCTAACAGTTAGTTTGCGGCACAAGAGAAGGTTAATTGAGCTATATCTTCTGTGTATGCACTTTGGACAAGAAGGTGAAGAACAGTGTGTGTGTAGAGAGAGAGAAGAGAGCATGAACGTGTGTATGTGTGTGTGTGTCTGGAATAGATCTTGTATCTGCTGGCCGGTAGTCGTCTGTTGCCTGACACTCTTTCTCTGTTGCACTACTGTGGGAGATGCAGCTAGCAGTGCAATAATGAAAGGGCATCAGTCCACTAGACTAAAACACACACACACACACACACACACACACACACACACGCATGTCCCTACCCATCTATTCCTCCACAAAGTGTGTGTTTTTTACTTGTGTAGCGGGGCACCAGGCTGAGCAACCCAACCACTAATCTAACCATACCTTCCACAGTTATGTATACAGGAATGCCTGTGTGCTGTTTCTTCTTTGTTTCAGTGCTCAATGTGCACTTGAGTTTCTTCACATGTCCAAATAAAAGTTTTATGTGAGATTTATATGGTGTGGTGTTGGTTTTTTTTTTTTTTGTTTTGTTCTCTGTGTTTGACTTGTCACCATCACAGAAAAGATCATCTTTGAGCAAATGTTCCAAGAATGTCTAAGAGCTAAGGACTTGTTTGTTTTTAAAAATGCATTTATTTGTATTAAAATGATAAAAAGACACCCAGGCTCAGTTGATGCAGTCTCAAGGGGAAAAAGATATTTGTCACTGGGTCACTAGTGTGATACATAAATACCTTTAATTAGGGAAAATATTTGGACCATGTTCTGTTAAAAATATGTAATGGGTAGCTTGAATGAGTTTTAATGGTACTCACTTGTTTGCATATTTGTATTTTTTTTCATTATAACATATACATGGCTAAGATAAAAAAAACAAATATGCAAATAAGTGTGTCCCATTAAAACTCATTAAAGCTACACAATTTCTCATTAAGGACTTGGTTGTATCTTTGAGTCTTGGGTAAAAGGCTTTATTATATATATATAGTCTAAGTTATAAAAGAATACAAATATGCAAATAAGTGAGTCCCTTTAAAATTCATTCAAGCTAATATTCATTAAAGACTTTGTTGTACCTTTAAAATCTACATTTACATTGATTGCATTTTGGTGAAAAAGAATAGACCTGACAGTGTTCAAGTCGAATCAAGTAGGTTTTATTGTCATTGCTTCCATCTAAACACAGTACACAGTAAAAACGAAACAAGTGCCTCCAGGACCATGGTGCAACACAACAGCATTGCAGAACAGAACATAAGACCACAAGTGCAGACAGGACAAAAACAAGAGCAACAATACACAAACTGATTTATCAAGAAATAACCAGTGCCTTATTCAGTCTTAGTGTGTAGATGAACATCACAATATTGTTCAGCTCTTAATATGCAATTATCACATTGCTTTGGTTTTAAAATCCCACTTACAAACACATTTTGGTGAGAATAAATTAACAGTAGTTAAAACCAGGTGCAAAAATATAGTATCTGACCTGAATTTAATTGAATTGATCCATTAGATTGACAGATTGTGATGCTTTCCTGTATAGTCTTTTTATATTGCAGTTATTTTTATATATTGAAATTTTAACCAAAGTCCACACTTCTGGTGTAATGGCAGTGAAGGCTTGTTCCAATAAATAAAAATGAACAAACAATCTCCTTGTTATCTCTGAAAACACAATTTGTCATTTTTCACTGGCTGTTGTGGGAACAACTAGATTTGTAAGAACAAAATGGTTTTACCCACTGATTAATGAGCAGATCTGGTCCCTACACAGCTTATGGTTTGATCATATCCACGAAAAAGAACCTCAAAATAGTAATACTAACCATTAACTGCGCGAACAGAGCAGTAATGTCAGGTTAGTGGGGTTTTATGCTTATGTTTTTGAGATCTGTACAAACATGAGAAGGAAATGAAGGGATTTGACGGGAACACCGGTCGAAATAAGCATTTAAAAAAACATTTCACGCGTGGTCGACCTAGTATTTATGGAGGACGTGTCAGAAGATGGTTTCTCCTTCTTTTCCAGAGCTGCATTCCCATTCACTCTCCATTTTAGAGCAGAAAAATCAATGGTTGCTGACGAATTCCTCCAGAATCTAAACCTTCGTCCCTTTATTAATGGTATTAATTGGCTAAAACACGAAGATAATTAGATTTAGAACAACATTCAGAGGTGTAGACACGAGCTAGATGTTGAAGGTTGCTCCACCACTGGGCGTCATGAAGAAATAGGCTGGTTTTGGAGGAATATTTCCAATTTTGGTCAGAGTCAGGGTTTAGTTTTTGGTTTTTTTATGGATTCTGGTTTCATTCTAGGCTGCTGTTTTCAGTAGACAATCAACTAATCTAACTTTCTCCCACCAGTGTCTGTGGTCTTATTGGATCACAACATGGAGGACCTCGTTAGAGCGCAAATGGCCAAAGGCTCATCACTATCTTTGTATTATAGCGCCATCTACTGGCTGTTTGATCACTTTTAACACGCCACACGCCATCATAATTAAAGGAAAATGTGCTGTGACAGATCATTCAGACGCTAAAACTTCAATCTGAGATTACAATGAATCCATTTATGCTCATTTTGCATCTTTTATAGAGCTTCACTGAACACAGTTCTGAAAACCTAAAGGAAACTGGCCGAAAATGGTTTGGCTGCGGTGTCTGCAGTTTTTTAGTTTTTTAATCAGAATCAGAAAACTTTACCGATCCTGGAGGAAATTGCTTATGTTACATCTGCACGGACACACAGAGACAAGAACAATATAAAATATAAAGTCTAATAGATCCAATAATCTGTAGAAAAATGTCAGTAATTAATATATATCTATACATATATGTAGCCTACTATCATACACTAAGGTCATTCTAAAGTTGAAAGTAAATTAAAAAGTAAATAAAATACATTTAATACATAGAAAATCAGTTTTAAAAAGACAAAACGTGTGATTTGAAAGTGTTTAGTCTTTCCTCCAAAAAGGTTACTCTGTTTCCTTCAATTTACATGTTATAAAAAAATAACTTGTCATTTCTATCCTTTCTCCTAAACTGCTAAAAAAAATTGTATGTATGGTGTATGGTGTATAGTAGAATTCAGTGTCAAGTCAAGCTTATTTATATAACTTACCCCATTATCATATACAAAGGTCATTCAATGTGCTTTACAGGAATAGAATAGAAATGTTAAGCATAAAAATAGTAGGAAGTAACAAAAATACATAGATTACATAGAAAATCAATACAAAACAAATTGTGTGATGGAAAGTGTGATTGAAAGGAAACTATGTTTCCCACATTTTACATGTTATATAACATTTAAAAAAAAAAAATTTCTATCATTTCTAATAATGTGCTAAAGAACTGCCCAATGTATGGTGGATAGGAGAATTCAGTGTCAAGTCAAAGGTCAATCAGTGTGCTTTACAGGAATAGATGAAAATATAATAGAATAAAGGAAAGTAAAAGAATAGAAGAAGTGAAAGAATACGTAAAAATACATGAAACAAGACTGAAAATACAATAGAAGTACCTAAATTCCAAGGCAGATGAGAGTAGTGCAGTTTTTAGCAGCTTTTTAAAGTGCAGATCTGATGGGCATTTGGTTGGACAGCATAGTGGATAAACACCATTTCACCACTTTTGGTTTCAGATCTTTTCACCATTCTGGCAGATCTGAGAGACTTAATAGGATTATATACATCAAACATGTCAAAGATGAATTTAGGGCCCAAACCATTGAGTGACTTGTACATGAGTAATGCTTTAAAATCAATTCTGTATTGAACTGGGAGCCACTGCAAAGACCTGAGAACTGGAATTGGTTAGCAGCAGCATTTTGAATGAGCTGGAGCTTTCTAATGGAGTTTTTGGCATACAATACAAAACAAAACAATACAACCAAATAATATCTGGTCAGCAGTGGTTCTGTGGACAGAAACTGACCAGTGATGAATGCAGTGGATTGTGCAGCAGCACATGGGCTACAGGCTGTACCCATATACCTACTGTATATGATGGAGCTATAGGGTAGATTTACTAACTGAAATGACCAGTGAGTGTAGCTACATCCATTAAAAAGGTCTAATGCAACACTATACATTCATCCATTAAGTGCGTGGGGAATCAGGGTGTGTGTAGTGCATCTGTGAATTGTTTTTCTTTATAAACTTCAATGTGAATGTAATACATAAGGATGAAAGACTTTTAATCAAAATTTACAACTGATCCATAAATAAAACCATTTCTGTATGACTTTAGTTTATTGGACAGTACAATTTATTTCTTTTATTACAGTCAACCTGCAATGCATAATATTAGGATGCAATTTATCAGGAATCTATAAAAACAGAATAAAATGACATGGACTGAATTTAGAACTGATTTAGAGACACATTTGACCATCTTAGTTTTTAAAATGATGTATAACGTGTTACTACCAGAATTACTCATTCTCTGAATCGAGGTTTAACATCTTAGATTGAATAATAATCATCATTCTCCCCACTACAGTCATTAAAAAAGCTTCTGCAGCAATAACAACTTAAGGGTGACTAAGTAATTTGGAGTACGAAAACTATTTGGTGTATGACCATACAACCCTGTTACAGTGTATTATTGTACATTTTTACTCGGTATGTGATAAATTTCAATCTGTGTCAACATTCAGATGATCTGTTTAACGCTGATTGAACGGAATGGGTTTATTCTAAATCAATAATAAGAACAGAGGAATACATTGTAACATTTTACGGTCCTCAGTGCAAACAAACAAATAAATACAATATTAGACTGATGACAGTAACAAAACTTTATTGACCAGAAAACCTGAGCTCTACTGATGTCCTTTTAATAGCCAATGTGTGATTTAATGTTTGCAAAAACAAATGAATCCTGTTACAGTGTCATTCTAAATTAGTCCTTCAAACAGCCAGTCATGCCCCTGCAGTGCACAGATATAGAAAACACAAAACAACACAAAACATCACTATTCTGAGATCTCAAACTTCCACTTAAAAACTTTATCCTTTGAAATATTTACAGAAAAAAAAACAAAACAAAGAAAACCCATTATTAAGCACAAGTAAGTCGACGCTTTTAAATCTACAATGTATTTGGTGTACGTGTTCTTTAAATACAAAATAAACACGGATCACAGAAAACAAGAAATATCCCAGGAAACAAACTGGGTGTAAAGATGAACTGGCCGATTTCATGAGAGATGTACAAAATGAAGAAACTAAAATGGTGAGAATGGTGGATCAGTCTTCATTGGTTGCTTGTAGAGGGCACTCCAGGGGATCAGAGCTCGTCGTGATATAGATTTTCATTGCTAGGTTGGATGAAAACTCCCTCCATCACTTTCCAGTAGTTGTGCTGACTGGGCGAGGGCATTCCGTGGATCTCCCGCTGGCCTCTGATTGGATGGCCGTACTGCTCTCCAGTCACGCTGAGGAAGACGCCGGTGCCGACGTGTTTAATTCGAATGGCATCGTCACGGTCCCAGTAAGTGCCACTGCACTGGACCGCCCACACGTCTAAATCATCGCCTTCCCCATTCTCCCCAAACGCACTGACCTCCTGCACGCAAAAGCGTTTTTAATTGTTAAAGTCATAATACACAGTTACTGAGAATAACCTATTAACATTTCAGGTAACTAGAGGGAGACATAAGCATGTAAACATTTTTACACGTGTTTCAAAACACATAGTATCATACTATAATGAACCATATTATTTTGTTGTATCACAGCTAACATGTTCAGATAAGATACACCTTTATTAGTCCCACAAGTGGGGAAATTTGCCTTGTCATGGCAGAAAGAGGACAGAACAAAGGTAAGAGCAGCAAAAAATTTAAAACAATAGATTTAAAACTATACCAACAGTGCAGTATAAAACTATACTATACAAACTGTCTAGAAATATAAATATGGATGTATGTATTGAAAAATAAATATGTATCAATTTGTATCTGTAAACTTAGATTAGTATATGTATGAATGTACACATTGAGTATACATATGTGTATATGTAAGGAGTGGATATAAATATATGCAGAACACTGATATATATAAAATGGAAGCCTATATGCTTTTCTCCAATTTTGAAAAAAAAAAGTTATTGGGGTAAGAAGCTTTAAAGCTTGACCACACCCCCATTACACAATATTTAAAAACACAATTAAAAAATATTTTTTATCAACACTCCTCTGTGAAGCTACAAAATAACACTCCTCTGTGAAGCTACACCCTAAAAAATAATAACATATGAGCATATGGAGGATGTAAAATGAGCAGAGGTATATTTTTGAATTAGTGTGTGATTTTTAAAACTATTCCACATACATACATACATACATACATACATACATACATACATACATACACACACGTATGCAATGGAGTAATGCACCAGATAATTTGCACATTACAAGATTTCACCTAGTAATAATACTAATAAAAATACTAATGTTGTCATGGTATTGAATTGGGTTACTATAAAGCACAGCACTTGTTTATTGTTTCAGTGCCGCTAATATCAGGTAAAACTTAATTGTGCCGTTCGTAAGTCCCTAATATATAATTTATCATGCTGAATTTTCTAATAAACTAAAAAATGTACGTATTAACATATACAGCATGTGACTGTTTGAAAGTCAGAATGCCCCAAGTCAAATTACATGTTTTATTCATTATTCTGTGAAAAATACACTTTTTACAATGTAAGGCACTCTATTTCTTTGGCATCGAGACTTCACTATATCAAATATAGCAGATTTACTACATACTATATCAATATATACTATTTATACTCTATCAATATATCGAGTGGATTTTGCAAATCATCACACTACTTGTGTTTTCCACCCGAATATAAACATCTGGGGTGCCAGCCTTGAAGCCTGCAGCACTACAATCCTATAGCACAAGGATATCTGTGCATTATACCCTCCAACCAGCCCCTGGTTACTAGCGTAGAAAGGTGTCAAAAAGGCCATAGAACAATCATTTTAATGCCCAGAATAACTTTTGTTGTAAACATTCTACTCCACCTGAAGCTTTGTAAGACTTACTTAACCATTTGTAGTAAAAGAGTGCAGGTGGGAATAGCGTGACTCTCACTTATCTTCTAGAGATAAAGTTACACACTGAATGCTTAGGAGAAAAAAAGTCACCTGGCTGTAAGGCAGAGGAGAGCTGAGGTCTAATTTACACATTGTGTGTGTGTGTGTGTGTGTGGGGGGGGGGGGTCAGAGAGAGACAAAGAAAAACAATACTCAAATTACCTGATTGTTAGACAGAGGAGAGCTGAAGTGGTGTGAGTGAAGGTTGCGTCCTGTTTTCATATGAGTGAAACGGACGGCCTGTCCACACTTAATGGGAGCTCCTCGCTGGCATATTTCATTTGGTTTACCGCGGATCCGCCAGTAACTGTTTGCATCATCTGCCGCGTCCACGCCAGTTACTGACTGTTGCCCGCTGCCTACAGGATGGAGTTACAACATAAAAAAAACTGTTGGTATGAATGGGGACGTCACTTTCTATAATGCTGAAAGGCAATATGTCTTTTATAGTAAGCTGGCATGATGCAGCAGAACATATTTTTATTATTTCCTAACTTCTTCCACAGGACCTCCATAACAATCAAGAATTTCTGCACAAGTCGTTTTTTGTACTACTTGACTACTAAATGTTACAGAAGTATTATAGAGCTAGAAAATAATTTTTTTTTTTTTTATTCTGCCCACCCTCACATTTGTTTTAAATACATGAGAATAAATAAATTTCCAGGCCAGGTTACTGGTCAGAAATGTCAATACAGATACACTATATGAGTACTGGAACACCTGACATTCAAACATTAGAACTTTAATATAGAGCTGGTCCCCCCTTTGCAGCTATAACAGCTCCAACTCTTCTTGGAAGGCTTTTCTTTGGGTATTTGTGCCCATTGATTCTGTAGAGCATTTATGAGTTCAGGCACTAATATTGGACAAGAAGGCCTGGCCAGCAATCTTCGTTCCAGTTTATCCCAAAGGTGTTGGATGGGGTAGAGGTCAGGGCTCTGTGTGGGCCAGTCAAGCTCTTCCACGCTGAACTCCTCCAACCATGTCTTTATGGACCTTGGGGCACAGTTGTGTCTTGGTTTGCTGAAACAGTAAGATTGCCTTTCACTGAATGTAAAGAGGCCTAGCCCAAACCCAGAAGAAAAACAGATGTGTCCCAATACTTTTGTCCATATAGTGTAGTCCATTTGGAACAAAGGAGGGACTCTTCCTTGTTAGGCTCATGCTGCTCCTTTAAGCTGTTAGTGATAAAATAACTACATTTTCCACGATCTTATATCAGATGTCAATGCAAATCTCATCAGATGTGCTCTGGATTTTATTCTAGAGGAAAATAAACCTACAATATTGTATGTTATGACCATATTTGGCTGTCACCGGCTGGACCAGGTGGTTCTCCAACATAAGTCGTTCTAAACAAGAACACTGGTCTATATGGATGAATTCTGCTCACAGGTGTGAACGTGTCCAGCAGGTGAGTTTACCTGAGCCGTATTTGACATCATGAGAGTGCAGCCTGACGTTGTGCCGTGTGTTGAGCAGCTTCACTAAAGATCCACATGTAACATAACTGGAGTCCGGGTCACGGCCCTGGCAGGCTGCAAACACCACAAATAATAAAATAACATCAAAGTAGACACGCATGGTGTTTAACTGGTCCATACTGGGAGCTGGTTTCGTTTCTACATAGCAGTTAAAACACACGGAGAGAGAAAGAGCCAATCACGTCTCGACAAGTCCCAAAACAAGGAAGCGGCGCGCGCACACACGGAGCTCTCGGATTGGTTGAGGATGTAATGACGCTACAATGGCTGCGTCCAAAACCACACAAAAGGCTACACTTCAAACACTAACCCTACACTATGTGGACAAAAGTATTGGGACACCTCTTAATTATTGAATTACTTCCACTTAAGAACAATCTTAATGCTTCTTCAAACCAAAACATTTTGGAAAGCGCCTTGCTTCCAAATTTGTGGACACAGTTTAGGGAAGAACCTTTTCTATTCCAGCATGACTGTGCCCTCGTGCACAAAACAAGGGTCCATAAATACATGGCTGGATGAGTTCAGTGTGGAAGAACTTGACTGGCCCTCACAGAGCGCTGACCTCAACCCTATCCAACACCTTTGGGATGAACTGGAACGGAGATTGGGATCCAGGCCTTCTCGTCCAACATCAGTGCCTGACCTCATAAATGCTCTACAGAATGAATGGACACAAATTCCCACAGAAACTCCAAAATCTTGTAGAAAGCCTTCCAAAAAGAGTGGAAGCTGTTATAGCTACGAAAGGGGGTCCAACACCATATTGCAGTCTATGTTTTTATATGCAATGCCATTAAAGTCTCTGTTGGTGTAGTGGTCAATCCCAATACTTTTGTTCATATAGTGGAATATACTACACAGAACACACTAATGCTATTAATGGTAGTGTACTATTATGACTTGCCATTTAATGCAGCTGTAAAGGTGTTGTGGGTTGAACCACCACAATAAGTTGTCTAAGAAGTCATTATGTGTCTCAGTTCAACTCCTGTTTCCAGAGGTGGTATTTGTGGGGAGTGCGTGGGTTTTTTCATCCCTTCAAAATGTTTGAAAATAATGTCATTAGCTAATATATATTATAGGTATGCTTAATTCAGTTGCAAATAATTCATGTAGTTATAACACTAACTTCATCAAATTTAAGGTTAGACTTAAAGGTGCTGGCAACTGGATTGCAAATATTAATCTATCTCAATGAGACATAGAGGTTTGTGACTTGATGGTCAGTGATTTTAAAAAAGAAAAACAAGTAAAAAGCTTCACCCAGTAAAAAGCTTCTGGGTGGTCATTTCAGTGCATTTGCTAAGGCCGGGAGGCTGGACAACAGATAGTTCAAGCAAATGTAGGTATTTATTGACTAAGGTTTATAGCCAAGTCAAATCAAGTAGGTTTTTATTGTCAGTTCAACCTACCCCACACGCAGTGAAATCACTAGTGTTAACTCTGAGAGTATTAAATTTAACACTGGAAAATGCTTACATGTGTTCACCCTTTTGAGTATTAACATTTTCAAAGGTGTTACACTTTTAACACTCATCCAGAGTTATTTCATGGCTGTAGGGATTAAAAATTAACACTGGCTAACAGTGTTGATAGTCCACTACACTCAGTGTAAAACACACACACACACACACACACACACACACACACACACAAACAGGTTTAACAATGATGGCGTATAAAGACAAAAGCAGATTCACTGTCAAGCAGCTCCTTTAACACCAAAGCAAACTTGAGGGCCTCCTCCACCTTGACACCCTATAGGTAATCAGGTTACCTGGTCATCCAGTTGTGAAGTTTACTTGTTTTAAATGATTAAAAGAGTAATAATAAAACCAACACAAGTAATCCATTTGGTGCCAAAGTTCTTCTGGGGGTTTGATGTCTCGCTACTTTGTTCCCAATGGCGTTTTGGGATTCTATTTTAAAATTCTTTTGGAACTTTCTTCCATTGTTGCGTCATGAATGGGGAAAATATGGAAATTGGGTTCTATACATATTCATAAGCCTGGCCCAGTTGTTTAAAGGAGGATTTGGAGGTGTGATCTTGGCCCTCTAAAGGGGGTTAAAAAGCTAAAGGAAAGATCTGAACAGATGCTGTCTCTCTCTCTCTCTCTCTCTCTCTCTCTCTCTCTCACACACACACACACACACACACGTGGGAAAAATCACACATGTTGCCATTTGCTCACTGTGTAACTGTAGTGGGAAGTGAAATCTGGTAAACTGCCAATATCTACATCAATTTAACTAGATAGACAGGCATACCACATTTAAGAACGACAATTAATCCATTATTTTATGATTCAGGTCGCTGTAAAAGTAGCTACCAGAAACTGACTGAATTATAAAAGGGGTTTTAGGCATGCAAAATACAGTCACAATCTATTTATTTGGCATAATTCATTTAGTTATGATGCCTAAAAAGTTATGAACTTCCTCATATAATTTCAAACTCGTAGGTGCTGGCAACTCAGTTGCAAACATTAAATCTATCTCAATGAAACCTATAGGTTTTAAAAAAGGAGGTCAAAAACTGTTGGCTACAAGAAACATTTGGGGGCACTGAGCCGAGTGGGGTCTTATTAAGTTGTCTTGAATGATGCCCAAACTGTGCTGTGCATTCCTCAGTGAGTGATGTAGATGAAAATATGAAAATGTCAATTTGTATATATACATACATATATTTTTTATACCTTGGAAATGTTAAACTATACAACACTCTTACATTATTTTACACTTGCAACATTTAAAATAGTGATGTTAAGAGCACAGTGTGTGCATGTGCGAGCCCTGTTTCATCCCATCAGAAACTGAATCAGGAGTGAAGCTGCTGGAATACAGAGAAAAGCTGCTCTACAATCACTGATGCACTTACAACACATATGGAGGCATTTCTTATTTTTTACACAGCTCACACTACAATAGTTCTTAAAAGCATAGCAACCTGTGCAGTTTACACACACACACACACACACACACACACACACACACACACACACACACTGTGTATACAGTGAACAGAAAAAAAGGGAAAAGTGGTCTCTTATGTACGTGTCCTTCACATCAACACATTTAAATAATTAATTGCGCTATGAAACTGTCTCACCCATAGGGGGTGCTAGAAATGAAGGAAGTAGTCCTTCTGTTTCGTGAGGAGTGCCCAGGCGTGTTCTTTTGTTTCCCACCTGTATTCAGACAAAGCTTGTCATTCTGCACTGTGATTGGCTGGGAGTGAACCCCGCCTCCATTGTATTGGCAAATTGCATACATGCATAAACTACTGGCCAATCACAGTGCAAGAGGCTGGAGGGTTATCCCAAATACGGGTGGATAGAAGCAGAAGAGGGACACGGCAAGAGGAGGGCAGTCAAGCTGAGCCGGTACCAATGGCACAGATCTTTAAATAACATGGGTGAGTTTGGGTTTCTTCTGTTCCTATAGTAACATACACAGTCCAGTATATAGTGTATGACTGATGGGTGTTGTTCTGGGTATATATTTGGTCCTACAGAACAGGTCAGATCAAAGAGGCAGTGTGGGTTTAGAGATGCACGGCGAAGGACGCAGTTTTTTTGACTGACAGGTGTATTCAAGTCAATAGGCAGCTGACTGTAACCCACCCAAGGGATCCACATCCCACCAATTAACGTGAAAACGACGGTTGTTCACGTGTCATATGTCTATGTTTAGGCACGTCATATGGTGATCTACCCTTAAGCTATCCTGCCGCGAAGGAAACGACGTGTACAGTTACTTACAGTGACGTTTTTACATGATGTAGACATTACGTCAGTTTATGGGAAAACAGCCCGCCCAGATACACTATAAGAAGAAAGTATTGGGAAGCCTGACACTCAACAGAGACTTAAATGACACTGTATTCAAATACATAGATTTGAATAAGGAGTCGGTCACCCTTTGCAGCTAAAACAACTTCCACTCTTCTTGGAAGGCTTTCCACAAGATGTTGGAGTTTCTGTAGGAATTTGTGCCCATTAATTCTGTAGAGCATTCACCCGGTCAGACACTGATGTTGAGAAGAGAAGGCCTGGCTCGCATGTTCCAGTCCTTCCCAAAGGTGTTGGATGGGGTTGAGGTTGAGGTCCTTTGCAGGTCATTCAAGTTCTTCCACACTAAACTCATCCAACCATGTCTTTATGGACCTTGCTTTGTGGTCATGCTGGAATAGAAATGGTTCTTCCCCAAACTGTGACCACAAAATTGGAAGCATGGCTTCCAAAATATCTTGGTATGCTGAAGCATAAGATTGTCCTTCAATGGAAGTAAGGGGCCTAGCCTAAACCCTGAAAAACAGGTGTGACCCAATACTTTTGTCCATGTAGTGTACGATGCCTCAGCCCAGAGTCAAGCTGGTGGTGACCGGAGATGATTTCGGGTACTGCGAGAGGAGGAACCGGGGGATCGTGGACTGTTTCCTGGATGGAGGGATCTCCAATGTGTCGCTGCTGGTGAATGGTGCCTCTGCGGAGGATGCCGCCGAGCTGGCCAAGAGGTGAGGAGTGATGGGAACCTGGAGATGGTGATGGGAACCAGGAGTAGCAGTGACTTAGGTGCATGTTGTTACTGTGATCAGTAAACCTGTGTGGCTTCTGTTTTTATGATGGTAAAATAGTCACCCCCCACAAATTATTGTTTGTATGTTGTGGGGGGAAGGAAGCAGTTCAAAATACAGAATGACCTACATGTGTGTCTTCTATGGCTTTTACCTTCTATGGCTTTTACCATTTCAGGAACTGCTTAGCCTGACAGTACCTCCCCGCATTAAAGGATATGTGTTAGGCCTAAACCTTAA
Organism: Alestes dentex; assembly: GCA_037576975.1. NCBI lineage: Eukaryota > Metazoa > Chordata > Actinopteri > Characiformes > Alestidae > Alestes > Alestes dentex. The sequence goes on from JBBIGA010000040.1 coordinate 4,289,207, forward strand.
CTCGGGACAATAGTAAAATGTTTTCTCTGATATCAAACAAGACAACATACATTTCTGCCATATACACAGTGATACAACACAGCATTGCAAAAACAGCAAGTAGCGGTAACAGATTTAGAAAAAAAAGTACAGTAAATAAAGGAATACAGGGTATTTACAGTGGCAGTTGGAGAGTAAGTTTTCTTGTTTATGGCAGTTTAGTGTGTGCATGCAGGTCTAAACCTTATCTCAGAACAATAGTAAAACATCGCCTCTAATGTCAGGCAAGATAACGTACATTTCAACCTTATACACAGTACACAGTGAAATGAAACAATGCTGCAAAGTAGCAGCAACAGAATTAGAAAAAAATGTACAGTATATAGATACATACAGGGCATTTACAGTGGCAGCTGAGGAGTATGTTTTTGTAGAACAGTTTAGTGTGTGTGCAGTGTGATTGGGAGAAAGGAAGTCGTTCATAATGCCTATACAAAATGACTACACGTGGCTTCTGAGGTTTTTAGGCATGTTTATCATGGTAAAGTAGTGATCGCCCCACTCCAAACCCCTCCAAAAACTCATTTGGGACTATTTTGGAGACTATTTTGCCTGACAATACCTTGCATGTACTTCTCTGCCATAAAGAAAGTGTGTTAGGCCTAAACCTTATCTCAGGACAATTGTAAAACATTCTCTGGTATCAGGCACCCTATTTGAATCCATTTCGTGGAACAGCTTTCACTGAAGTAGCTTTTAGAAGTCATAAAAATGCCAGATGGTTGGTTCTGTCAACATTCCTGTGAACAAATCTGGCTCGGCAAGTTTCTCTAGGGTGGCACACTTTACATTAAACCTCTCCCAAAGACTTTGTGAGGAATGTCGACCACAGTGAGTCGAGCAATCGAAGTTTTATACAGTACTGATGGAAACTACAGTAATCACTGTATAATGTGTTTGTATTTCTTTTTAGTTTTATTTAGTATATTCAGTAATAATAATGTGGAAAAACACTCACTGCTCATCAAACTCACTGCTCTGCGAAAAAATTTTTTCACAGTACTGTACATTCTAGTCCCCAATTCTCTTAGGCACTACTGTCATGTGGTTATCACCCAACAATAATATAGACGAGTCCTGTGACTCTGTTCTGTGCTTTCCACCTCAGGCATCACATTCCTATTGGACTTCATGCCAACCTCTCAGAAGGTGCTCCAGTGTGTCAGGAGCTGAAAAGATCAACACTCATCAACAAAGACGGCTTCTTTCACGGCAAATTGGGCTTTCGGGAAGTTCTTCAAAGTGGACAGATGAACATGTCAGAGGTGTGCATTACAGACACAGACACACATTTTACAGAAGACACAAAGACACACTTTTATTTCAAATATTTTGATTGCGTTTTGAGTAGCACAACAGAAAGCAAGAAGGAGAACAGTCAATTCTACCCCCCCCCCCCCCACACACACACCTACATGGGAAGTCAATGAGTAAAATAATAGTAAAAAAGTAATATTAATAATAGGTAGATAATAATAACAAATCAACCTAAATCAACGGTCACTATTTCATCTGCAGTTAAGACCACGTTATTAATATTTGTAGGCATATGGCCATTAGTCTCATTAAAAAAATCGAGAGGTCCTCCCAGAATCTCAGCCGTTAGAGCTGGAAGGATTTTAGAATTTCTCGTGGCAAGGGAAAAACTGGGGAAAAACATTTATGATAGAATAAATCAGATTAAATAATTCAGTGCCATCTAGCAGGATACAAGGTCCTGGTTGGCATTTACACAGAAAACAAAGGTCCACTTTGTGGAATGTATGATTTACAGCCATTAATTTGTCAGTCGACTACTTCCTGTTGGTTTATCTATCTATGGCGGCACCTCAAAATGGCAAACACTCGTAAGATCAGAGGGTAAGACTGGAAGCAAGGTTTACACAGGTTCTAAACTCAAATAAAGCACAGTCAACTTAGTGACTAGCTCAAATAGATGTCATACAGCTGTTGTTCCAGTGACGCATTCTGTGACTTTCCCATTGCTCAGTAGTTTCAGTCAGTTGATATTTCTCATATCTATTTTTCTCTAAGGAGGACAGCTAATCTGAGATCAGCTTCTCTGCCCGCATGTTCACATGGATGTAAACAGCAACATTTGTTTGTAGGTTAGTTACTCTTATTCTGGGAAGTTTGAGAAATGTGGAAACCAGTGTCCTCATTCTACTCAGAATAAGAGTACTGGACTAGGTACAAAGTTTGCTGATGAACATGTGTGCAGGAAACTTGATCTGAGTCAAATATGGATTTGGATGCCTGACCATTATACAAACATGGACTTTAATGACACTGCATTCAAATACATAGGCTTTAATATGGAGACGGTCCCCCCTTTGACTTAATTACTGAACACGATCCAGTGTATCTGCAGATCAGTTCTTTAGGAGATATGCTGGTAAAACACCAAAAAGGTTTGAAAACCAAACTCAAACACTGAACCATTTTTCATCTTATTGCCTCAAATTCCATGACAACTGCTTTTCTCTGATTGACAGGTGGAGGCGGAGCTTAGGGCTCAGGTTAAGCGTTTCTGTGAGCTGACTGGTCGCCTGCCCAGTCACATGGATGGCCACCAGCATGTGCACGTGTTGCCAGGTAACAACTGGGGTGAAAAACAACAACTGTCATGTGTTATCTACCCCCCCCCCCCCACTACTGATAAGGCTTTATGTCAGTTGCTGCAATTTGGTAAAATATCATGGGACTCACGTGTTCGTAGACTCACTGAAAATGTACAGATGTGGGAAGATGTGTGGCTAACTTGATGGTGTTCTTTGTGTCTGGGTGTTTTCAGAGGTGCGAGAAGTGTTCGCGCAGGTTCTCTCTGACTTTGGGATCTGTTACACACGTGTCCCAGTGGAACCTGGTCTCCATTCATGCCAATTTCTACCTCCCCACCTCAGAGATTTCTACCTGCAGGTCGAGAAAGACGCCCTCCAGTCCGTGGAGGTCTTTCATCGCCATGGCATCAGGTGTGGGTCACGAGAATGCATGATGTAATGGGGCACTAAGAGTTGGTCAAGGATAAAAAGGGTGGAAACACACTTGATCTGTGGACTGCTAATGATGTGTTTGCATCTCGCTTAGCTGCTGCATGTAATTATGGAAAATCCTAACAGTGTAATGTGAATTACATAGTTTAGACTATGTTTACACTATGTTTAGCATTTAGGAAGAGATGGTACACGAAGGAGCACACATAAAAGGTGTTCTGTCGTGTGTAATGAAAACAACCAAAAAAACATTTCAAAACAGTCATTATGAAATGTTTTCTCTTTTAAATTGGTTGTTGTCATACAGGATCCCATTGAAAACTGAAGAACATTCATTTATGTTAATAACCATAATTTAACAAAAACTGCTGTTTGCAATTTTGCACTTTTCCCAGATTTTGAGTTAGATTTGGCTTCTTTAGTTTTATGAATATGGTTTAGGACACAATAGGACTGTAAAAATGAACAAAACATCAGTGCCACATTTTCACAAAACTGCTGCTCACAAAGCAGATTTACCTTGTATCAGATTCCTTGATATTACTGATGTTTTATTGTCACAAAAAATAATTCTAGATCAGCACTACTCCCAGTGGGGTTTGTGAGAATAGACCCAGTTGTCCAAAATAGCTGCCCACAGCTTTCTTCAACAGCAAATCAACCCAAGTTTTGGTGATGCATTTACAAAAACAGATTTTGGTGACCATTGACCTCTAGTGTTTGTTAACAATATTAGGCTTGTAGTTCCAGTGCTAAAAAGCATAAAAAGCCGTTCCTTTTAATTACTGTCCAGACCTGGGTTTCCCCAAAGCATATTAGCACAAAATTATTCTTATATGGCTCTAGTTAAGATCTACTGGTAGACTAACTCCAACTCTGGTAGCATCTTAGTCTTCTAGCAGCTCTTAATTTTAAGTCTAGGCTTACTAGTATGAGGGACGTGTTTTCTAATGAACTAAAAAGCACAGATGTACGTCCCTCTGGGTAAGGGCATCTGCCGAATGCTGTAAATGTAAGATCTTAATGCTCACATGCCTTCTGGGGAACCCAGACCAGAATGAGGTTGGAGAACCTATTGCACATGAATATTTAAATACATTCTTTCTATAGTGAATTGACAGCAGCATGTTGGCATAAAGACTATTCTTAGCTGGTAGCATAGTGGTTAGGGCGTGGGTTCGATTCCCAAGACTGCTAAGCACCTCTGTGCAAGGTGCCGTCCCCACACACTGCTCCCTGGGCGCTGTGTTCCTGGCTGCCCACTGCTTCACTTGGTGAATGGGTTAAATGCAGTGCTGTTCACACTGTGTGCTGTGGTGTGTTCACATATGACAGAATTTTCACTTCACTTTCACTTCATATGGCCAAGTGAGCAGGCATCACTCTTAACCCTAAAAAACAGGAGTGTCTTTTGTCCATATAGTGTATGTTGCTCTGGATAAGAGCATCTGCCAGATGCTGCAAATGTAAGCTCTTAATGCTCACATGCTTTTTGGGGAACTGATTGCAGATTGGAGAACCTATAGAACACAAACAATTAAGTAAAAATGTGCTGATGTTTCTGCAGATGGCCAGATGTGTACCTGGGCCTCACTACGATGGGGAAGAGCATGTCTCTATCCAACCTCAAACGAGCCCTGGGATTCGCTTTGGAGGCGCATACGTCTGTGGCAGCACAGCCCGATGACTCGTATCGGCCAATCACGGTGGAGCTGATGGTTCATCCTGGGTATCCGAGCCATCCTCTGCAAGGTGGCTGTGGCGAAGGGCCCGATGACTTTTCCCAGTCCTCTGATCGTCTCCACGAGCTTAATACACTGAGGGACCCGGCACTGCTCAATTACTACAAGCAGCAGGGAATCCTCCTCTGTGCCTTCAACGACTTTGAAACATGTAACACCCGACTTAATTAGCTTTTCTCGCCATCCCCAAGGGATAAATTAGCTAGACAGTCAGGTGGCACAACACATGGATAAAGGAGGTAAAGGAGATGTTTACATCCTTGTTTTCTACGCTCGGATCCCACTTCCCTTGGATCAGCATCCGGATCTTAATAAAAGACCATAGGACACTCAGAGACATCAACACACATTCTTCACTGTGACAGAAGGGTTTTCATTCAGGGCTCACCAGTTTTCTTCGTTTTAAAATGAAGGTGTTTTTTTAAGTAACTGCCTCAGTAGGATTCTATACCAAGCGCTCCGAGGAGTGTGTCATTTTAAATATTAGATTATTGGAAAATCGTATTGTTTTAAGAATGTTGGAAATGTCCGACGTGACTGTGTTGCACATGAAGATTTCGGTGTCCGAAGCATGTAGCAGTTTCTCTGAATTTTAAGCAAAAAAATATATTAATTTGTGATATTTGCCCTAAC
>JBBIGA010000040.1:4298917-4310709 GCA_037576975.1 Alestes dentex
GTAGCAGTTTCTCTGAATTTTAAGAAGAAAATATATATATATTGTATATTTTTATGACAAACATTGTAACAAAAGTATTTGAGATTTTTAACATTATTTGAATTAAAACCAGCCCTTTTATGCCACACAATTTCACTCGAGATCTTTTATTTAGAGATAAAGGCATTGAAGACAGTCATGTGGTCTGAACCGAGGGAGGAGTGTACTGCTGTAAACCAAACCATGCTTGTGTAAAACACAGCTAGAATTACTGCACAGCTGAATGGACCGAATCAACATTTGATTCTCCTGCAACAGCTGATGACCTGTGAAGCCTTTAAATGGATGAGGACAGACAGCATGGTACCATAAGCTCCTCAGAAAGAACCTGTTCACAGCACTCACTCTAAAACTCCAGCAGCTGATCACTGCCTGCTGTTACACAGGGCTACTGGGAGCTAGTGTATTTTCAGTAATAAACTTATCTCTAAGAACTCTAAGCCAGTGATGATCTGCAAAAAGGGAAGATTTTACACTTAAAGGAGTTCAGGGCCTAATTTATTAAATATACTCTGGAAACCTTTGTGAATCTTGGATTAGCTACACTATATGAACAAATGTATTGGGATGACACAACATTCAAATCCACAGACTTTAATATGGAGTTGGCACCCCTTTGCAGCTGTAACAGCTTCCACTCTTCTTGAAAGCCTTTCCACAAGATTTTGGAGTTCCTGTGGGAATTTGTGCCCATTCATTCTGAAGAGCATTTATGAGGTCAGGCACTGACGTTGGACGAGAAGGTCTGGCTCTCAATCTCCGTTCTAGTCTATCCCAAAGGTGCTGGATGGGGTTGAGGTCAGGACTCTGTGCGGGTCAGTCACGTTCTTCCACACTGAACTCCTCCAGCCACGTCTTTACGGAGCTTGTTTTGTGCACTGGGGCACAGTCATGCTGGAACAGAAAAGGTTCTTCCCCAAACAGTGTCCACAAAGTTGGAAGCATGGTGCTGTCCAGGATGTCTTGGTATACTGAAGCATTAAGATTGCCCCTCACTGAAAGTAAGAAGTCTAGCCCAAACCCTGAAAAACAGGTGTGTCCCAATACTTTTGATCATATAGTGTACCTTAATTTTAAGCTTTATTTTTCTGTCTATGCCTGTCTTATTCAGCACTAAAGATAAGTCAAAATGATCATAGCATTGCATGATACATCTGGACACTGGGGTATCTTGAACTAAAATGCAGTGCTAAAAGGAATCACTCCTGAAAAAAATTTAGTGTACGCTCAGTCTGCATCCGGACAAGCAGCCTCTATTGTGGAAGCAATTCTGTTTCTAGCAGTGGGTAGAGAACTCTGGATTCCTGAACATTTAGGTGATTTTCCTCAAACATGCTGATAATTGTCAGGTTTGGTGGATGTTACAGCAGGAATATCACAAAACTGGTGGAAACAGGCCCTCCAGTTCTCAACTGGATCACAGCCCGAGCTCCTGCAATGCCTCTCAGAAATGCTGCCACCTAATGGTTTTATGTGGAAAGATGGACATTCACTTTAGTTTGTAAAGACTGCCAGGGCTGCTAATGCCAATTGGCCAGAGAATTGGTCATTATGGCCGACATCTAGTCACATGTGCGGTTTTAATGGATTGGTACCATCCTGATTATTTTAAATACGTTCACTTTCACATTTAGGAACTAATTCACTTTTTCTGCCTAAATTCTTTGTTTTTTTGGTGACCACATCCTTTTTGCTTCGTAATCTAACTTTGGAGAGATTTTATATATACATACACACATACACATACACACACACACATACATATATACATATATATAGATATGTATAGAGATATGGATGGATGTACTAAGAATTTGCACTCCAGGTCTACATGCATTTTTTTAGCTGCTACATTTGCACTCCTAGTTATAATCAACTTCTATTCAAGACTATTCAGAATTAAAATTAACATTTTTACTTGCAGATTCAGACGATGTCTCACTCTGTATATAAATGTCTGAAATGTTTATAGTGGAAGAATTACTCACCCCTGCAAGCTGCACAAGCTTAACTTCTATTCAGGCTTCACAATTCAAAGAGGTTTTTGACTGGAGAATCCCATACAAGTAGTCTCATTGGTTAGCTGGCTTTATTAGGAAATCGTTGACCAATCAGAGAGTCAGCACACTCAGAGTGACCAATCAGAGTCAGCCGCTCTGTATATAACGTCATTCTCATGACTGTACACTTCCTTGTCTTCTTTTGTTTCTTTAATTTCAATACACAAAATAGGTGAAGTGACTGTAAAATAATTTTATGAAAATGTATGAAATGAGCCTCGAACTGTTGATATAACTGTATGAAAGGTGCAAGTGGCTGAGAGGGGCAGGTTGCCAGTGACGATGTTTTTTCTTTTAATACATTATCAGCCAAGAGTTTCCAGGCCTCCTAACAAAAAAAAAGTGCGAAATCACACCTCCTCTGTAAAACCTACTTCACTAATCAAGTACATCTTCGCTAAAGTAGTGCGATAAGAGACGAGTAGCTCATGATAGTCTTTTTGAAATCTGATAGTTGAATACATGAAAGTAACTGCAAGAGTATATTCTAGAAAGATCTTTACTGCCAACTACTCTTTATTCTGTCTTTAGGAGAAATAAGCAACAAGGATCTTTTGTTTGTTTTATGCCTCAGGAACATATAGACCTGTACACCTAGAGGCACTAATTCCATTTATACCCTAAATCCAAACAAGGAACAAAATACAAGATATTTCTGTGAAACGTTAAAATAAAGGGTGTTTTTTTAAAAATTAGTAAATCACCATAAAAGTATGTTCACTCACACAAAGACCGTTTTTTTTATCCTCCTTTTTTTTTCATTCGTGAAACAAAGTTTTTGAGAACAATATTGGTGTCTAGGCTGCCTTTGTTGTTTGACTAATCTGTGGATCCGCAAATCCAAGGTTTGCTAAAGGGCCGGAGAGGAGGCCGTCCCACAGAATACAGTGCAACTCAAGAAGCGCAGTGAAAGTAAAAAGATCAACATGGAAAAAAACAAAATTACTGCCACACTCCTCCAGTATCAAGCTGTGTAACCTCCATCACCTCATTCATTTTCAAACAAACACTTTCTTTTTGGGAGCGCAATTATAAGAACAGGGAAGATCAAAACAAAAGAAAAAAATTCATAATATACATGATAAATTACACATTTTTCTTTCTGAATAAGATGAAACTTTCTACATCAGATCAAAGAAGTGCATACTAATGCAGTGATGATTTTCACTCAAAACAGGGCCACACAGCAATCTATAATGAGATATCCCAATACAATTTCTACCTCCTTCACCAGCTTTCCAGTCTTATGTGTTTTTTTTCTCCTAACCAATTTCTTTGACATGTTTAAACTTGAAAATAAAGAAAGAAAAAAAGGAAACAAGTAGAAAGTTAGTAGAAGGGCCTCAAGCTAACACCAGGCAGAGAAACTGGTGAGATATCCACACGGAGTCCTGCTTTAAAACGGAGGCTGCAGCTGTGGTGCAATTCTCCAGCTCAACTAGAATGACACGTGTGTAGGGAACTGGGGGGATGAGGAGGGGGGGAGGTAAAGGAAAAGAGGCGGCAAAGGGGAGCGGAGGAGAATTTACGTTTGGGAGGAGTGGGGCTACACACTTGTCAGGTATCATTAGTCCACTGGCCGCTTTTCACCGTGTTTCTTTGTAAACTCTTCTGCATTCTTAAAGAATTTTTTACGGTCCTTTGAGTATTCTTCTGCTAGGTCGGCCCTAAGGGGGTGTTCTGGCTGTGGGTCATTCACCAGGGCGATGAGCGACTGAATTACTGAAAAACAAACAGCCAAACACACACACCTTTAGGAAGACACACCAACAACGCATACAGCTGTACATGTATACGAACGTTTCCTGCTCTTCGTGTAATATAACATCAAATATCAAAACTAACGTCTGTGACAAGGGTTCTTGGGCTTTTCAAGCTGTCATCTTATTTCCTGATACACAAAACAACAGGCAAATGACATGCGTGTTCTTTACTGCCTGACCTTGTTGAAACACTAATTATGATTTATACTATAAGGCCTATTTTAAAATCTAATGCTCTCTATTTCAGTAAGAAACAGAGCCTCATTTTCTCATCTATGACTTTTATAGTTATTATGATATATTTAGTCATTTTAAAGGGGCTGTCAACTCACTTGCAAATATTAAAATCTAATTGCTCTTAAATATTTGTATAAGAAATGAGCTTTTAATGCAGTTAAAAGCTAACAAGACCTCAGAAGACAGTATAACTTTACCAAGTACTGTTAGTACCAACACTAACAGTAAGTGGCTAAGACAGATGACAAATTAGACAACTAAGAAGTAAGTTAGAGAACAGATTTTTTTTTTGTTACTTGCACACTATTCATGGCAGCTCAGATCTGAGAGACAGAAAGAGAAAGCCGGGGAAGCTCTAAAGCTGCTCTCCAATGCCCAGTTTCATTTTTGTAAAAATGTGGGACTAATGTTTTGTAAAGCAGGAACTGCAACTCATTTTTAACAGTTTAACCACATTTCAGGGATGTTTTAAATACTATCTTGCTTACTCACTGCAATTCAAACTGGCACAACTAAACTGACTTTAGTTTGTGAGGGGCTGGGCTGTGACAAGAAACAGCTGGTAAAAAAAAAATCTGTATTTGCTTACAGCCACTGCCAATCAAATCCAGCAGAGGAAGCAAATAAGTGCTAATATTTCTCAATGATGTTCTTTATTTGACAGTCAGCTGTACATTAGTGTGGTATCTTACAGCTAAAGGCACAAAATATTGACCAAAAGGTTGACAGCACCTTTAAAGACATCCCAGTTTTGCCCATCAAGTATTCTGGGTTCTATAAAAGGTTCTGAATACAGATCAAGCACATTTGTGTGCCATTTGGAAAAAAGAAAAAGGTTTATTAAATGTTCACAAATGCATTTTCTACTGTACATAGGACAATCATTTTGAATCTTTGAATAAATTAATTACTAATAAAGTCAGTACTGATACTAAACCCAAGAGTTGTCTTATTATGGCTCGAGGCTTGTCGCTCGTCTGCAGTGGCTGTGCTCACCTTGGTCAGTTTTGGTGGCTGGTTTCCAGTTCTCTGCACTAATGACAGGCAGGCAGACCTGTCCTTTCTCATCAATGTTGGGGTGGTAGATCTTCGTCTTGAACGTGATCTTTGGAGGTTTAAAAGGATATTCTGCAGGGAAGATGATCTCAATCCTGAATGCTCCTTTGTCATATGGAGGGTTATCCTAGAAGAAAATGAAAAATTGATGACCATCATAAATCTCATAAACAAAACAGTCATAATTGTGCCCCTTTTAATAAAAATACCACACATAAAAACAGCATTTCTCACCAAAGAGGTAAGGCACATACATACTGGAAGTGAAAATGACAATAACTCATCATCACTCGGATACCGATTGTTCTCCAGCAAGTAAAAAATCTCACCATGTACCTTGTTTGAAGGACAAAAATGATTCACTTACTGGAACAATGAGGCCCTGCCATGTCAATATATTAGACTCATCAACTTGAATGTTACGGAAGTTTTTCATTCCAGATCTGCGGATTTCTTCAAGCTCCTGTGAAGGTGAATAGACAGAAAAGTTTGTGATGAGCTGGTACATTGGCTAGATGTTAATGCCAGGTCTGAGGAACACATCTCTGCATACAGAAAATTGCAAACAAGAGTTCTGACTGAAATATACCACCAAGAAGAGTAGCTTTGGACTGTTTTGTACCCTTCGTCCATAAAACTAGTCCCAACAAGTTTCAACTACACTATGCCAACTAATTAATTTAAATGACCCATCTCCACAACACACACATGCCACGTATGACCTGTAATCCTATATTTAGTGTTACATTTATATTTAGTGTTAAACAGGACATCTAGACATGTAGCCACTCCCTTTAACAAAAAACCTTGTGATTGGTAATTTCCTTTCTTTATTACAAAGACCTAATTGAGGAGTTACAGCCTCTCTTATCAGATGAGGAAGTATCCTCCTTACAAGCAACACTTGACAGTGTGTACTGAGATGAAAGTACTCCATGTAGGCCAGGTCAGGAGACTAAAGCTACTAAAAAATCATCAATATTGGTGAAGAGGTGGTGTCAGACTGGATGGACAACAACTTAGAGCATAATAGATTTCAGAAAAATAATGATCAAGCTCAAGTTGTGGGTGGCTGATCCATGAAGTGAAACCTTTTTCTGACTTGTGCTTTCGTTTTTAAGGGCGTCAGCCAGCCTGGTAGCCTCCTAGCTAAGGCTAAACACGTCCAAATCGTCAGGTTTGGGTAGACTTTGGTAAAAAGGCTCGACGTTTTAGCTTCCAGTGACTCTTAGAGATGTAAATCCATCTATGACAATAAAGACTATTCATTTTAACCCTGTTTATGAGTGATTAACAGCCTGGCGATGGCTTTGGAGCATGGATACGCACTCTTACTTGATAGTAAATAAAACTAAGAGGGCAAAAAGGCTCATATGTGCGAGTATCGACACTTTTACAACATTAAAAGCCACAGAAAAAGCTAAAATGTCATGGGTTGCCAAGTTCACCACGACTGGGTGACACGGGCTCCTCGGCCCAGCACTGTTTACACAGGGATCTCTGAATGAGACACGGAAAAGGTTCACTTTAACACACAGTCGAGGCTTTTACACATCATATTCAACAAGAGGATCTTCAATGATGCGGAGAGAAAGCATTTTAAGGCTCTTAAACCCTCCAGACAGTCTTTTTCTCTTAATTTCTGAGCCCACTCTTGCCCGTCTCGGGCTCAACACTTCTTCAAACGTAGATAAATCGTAAAGAAACAGCCAAAATAAGAAACGGACGGCTGATTTCATTTGCTAGACACATAAAGCACCGCCAAGACACATTTCCACCCTTCTCAGACCCCTAAAAATACCTTTAAAAAGCGAATTAAGAGACACTACCTTGTGCAGCCTCCTGCTCGCAGCCATCTTGGATCGTCCGACTGCTCCCAGAGTGCACCGCGCGGCCTCTCTCCAAAAGTGAGGTTCAGTTTCAGTCGGTTATTTATTTATTTATAGATTATATTTATTTCTAAGTATATTTTCTTCAGTAGTCAGTGCAATCAGCTTATTTTTTAGCCTCATCTCAATCTGCAATCCGTTTTTTAACTTTCACCCCAGCCCTGTAGTCAGGGTTGTTTTGCCCCCTGTAGAAAAATCCGGGGACATCATGATGATGTCAGATCTGGGGCTGTGGGTACTTTCCATTACAAAGCAATAAAAAATGTAGTCTAAAGCTTAAAGCAGCATGGTTTATGGTTATATTGTGTACTGTTTTCATTCAAGAGGCTGTCATCTGTCCAACCTTCAGATGTATAAAAAAGCTATGCTGATAATCAACTGAGTAAAAGACTAATAATGAGAGAGACTGAGAGAGTGAGACTAAGAAACAGAGACCAAGAGAAAGTCTAACAGAGAGAAAGACTAACAGAGAGACTGAGAGAGCTCAAGAAACTGAAAGAGACAAAGAGTGGGACAGAGAGATTGAGAAACGGAAAGAGAGATTAAGAGAGAGACAGAAAGATTGAGAGACTAAGAAAGCGACTAAGAAATAGGACTAAAAGAGAGAGATAGAGAGACTAAGAGAGAGACTTGGAGAGAAAGGGGGAGACAAAGAGAGAGAGACTGTGAGAGAGATTAAAAGAGAGAGACTAAGGGTCAGTTTCCCAGACAGGGATTAAGCCTAGTCCAGGATTATGTAGTGCTGTGAATAGAGATTTTCCATCGAAAAGGCAAGGGTAGTCCAAGACTAATCTTAACCCCTGTCTGGGAAACCGACCCTAAGAGAAAGACTGATAGACTAAGAGAGAGACTGAGAGAGACTAAGAAAGACTTAAAGAAAGAGAGACTCAGAGAGAGAGACTAAGAGAGAGAAAGAGAAAGTCTAAGAGAGAGATTAAGAGAGAGACTAAGAGAAAAGAGGCTGAGAAAGAGAGACTGAGAGAGAGACTGAGAAAGAGACAGACTAAGAGAGAGATTAAGAGAGAGACTGAGAGAAAGAGATAGACTAAGAGAGGGATTAAGAGAGAGACTAAGAGAAAGAGAGGCTGAGAAAGAGAGACTAAGAGAGACTAAGACAGACTAAGAGAGAGACTGAGAGAGAGAGATAAAGAAAGAGAGTAAGAAAGAGAGAGAGAATAAAAGAAAGACTAAAAGAAAGAGAAAGACTAATGTAGGGTCTAAGAGAGAGACAGAGAGAGACTAAGAGTAATAAAAGCCTGAGAGAAAGAGAAAGACTGAGAGACTGAGAAAGGCAGAGAAAAGGGAGAGACTAAGAGAGAATGAAAGAAAGACTACGGTAGAGAATAAGAGAGAGACAGAGAGACTAAGAGGTAGAGACTAAGAAATTAAGTGATTTTAAGAAATTAAAAGTGAGATTAAGACAGAGAGAGAAAGATTTAGAGAGAGACTGAGAGAAGGAGATTAAGAAAGAGACTAAGACAATTTCCTTCGGGATAAATAAAGTTTTCTGATTCTAATTCTGATTCTGATTCTGAAGAGAGAGAGAGACTGAGAGAGAGAGGCAGATGGACTAAGAGGGAGAGAGACTGATAGAAAGAGTGATTAACAGAAAATAAGAGAAAGAGAGACAGAGAGAGACTAAGTGAGAGGGAGAGACTGAGAGACGAAGAGGGAGACACTCAGAGAAAAAGAAAGACTCAGAGATTAAAAAGAGAAAGAGACTAAGAGAGAGACATTAAGAGAGATACTGAGAAAGACTACGAGACAGAGAGAGATGATAGAAAGAGAGACAGAGAGAGAGAGACTAAGAACAAGAGAAAGACAGAAAGACACTGAGAGTGACAGAGAAAGACAAAGAGAAAGAGACTGAAAGAGAGAGAGTGAGAGAGAAAGAGAGTGAGAGAAAGAGAGAATGAAAGAGGGAGGAAGGGGAACTATAGATAACTTTAATCAGTTGCGTGCAATTAGTTGCAGAATGAAGGATTTGCCGTTTTGTGAGTGTTTTAATTCATTCATTCATTCATTTTCTGTAACCACTTACTAGGGTCGAGGGTACCCAGAGCCTATCCTGGGGCCAACAGGTGCGAGACAGGGACTCACTCTGGACAGCCCGCCACCGGGGGCGGTATTTTAATTCATTATATGTTAATATTTCTGTGTTAAAATCTAAAATATACAGGATAATTGAATCTGTAATTATCATTCATTCACAATGACTCTTTAGTTTTTTAAAATATTTCTTTCTGTTCTGCTGGTTCAGCGCCTGGTCTACTTTGCAGTTGTTCATACCTTTTGATGTATACTATTTTTATTTTAGACTAAAAGGATCCTCCAAACAGAAAAGAATAGCAAACCGGAACACATGTCTGCTCACTGTACTTAAATGTTCCATTACAGTTGTTGTTTTTTTACTACTTCTGTCGATGCTGTTAGTATTATAGGACTAAAACACATACTGATACTGCTGACTGAGGAAACTACAAAACCATAAATGTTACTTAAAAATTAAAATTTGCACCAGTAGTACCAGTAGATGTACAACCTAAATGTTTTTTTTTTTTGCATGCAGTACAAGCCAAAAAAAATGGACGAGCCAGTGGATGAGTTTCTCTTTCAGTTTACACAAATAGTTCTGAATGACTTTGTCACTGTAAGATGATCAAGCTGTTTCATAACATCATGAGTGAGCAACATCATTAGTTCAGTTCTGTTCTTTGACCAAAAGATGTCACTCCTGTGTCACGATCTGTAGGATCTGATTCAGAAAAGGCTAAAACAAGACCAATCTTTTAGAAGAAGTCTGTTTTTCCTTCTCTGTGAATGAGTGAGACCACAAAGAACTTGTGAAAAGTGGAAATAATTAATGAACTGGTAGCCTAATTACATTTTTGTGATATGAATAGACTGTTTTTGAGGGGTGATGCAGAATGATTGTCACCCACTTAGTGCTCAATAAACTTCAGTTATCATGCTGATACATTTGATATGCACTAAGTACTACAGCAGTTTTTGGGTACTTTTTCACCTGGTACCTTTTTTTATTAATAGTTGGCCATTAGTAGTACTAGATTTAATACAAAAGTTTATGCAAATTTTTACAATGAAATTTGTCAGCATTTAGTTTTATTTAATTGATCATGAACAGTGACCAGTGATCGGTTTTTATTGAAATGAACAAGACAACTAGACATATTTAGGTTTAGGTTAATCAGCAAAAACAGTGAATTTACTGATTTATTAAAAATGTAGTAGCCTGTTTATGTAATGTAGCCTGTAATGCAAATCATTGCAAGACAGTAACTTTCTAGCAGAAGGAAAAAACAGTATTAACTATGAATGAAAGTTAAACTAATAACGTTTTTAAACATTTTTACATTGTTTGGGTAGCTGGCAAATAATGTAAAAAAAGGAGATACAGTCATGCTTTATACAATGACTACAGTGAAGTTAAACAAAAATGAGTTTTCATTTATGACCAAAAGATGTCACTCCAGATTCAGAGTTACAACCTCTGGATGGATGCTGCACTGTGAGCTACTGACTCACTACTGCCTTTTCACAGTAGTGAAATGACCAACACTAGAAAATCACTGCTCTAACCATCAAAACCACAGGACAGGAAATAGTCAGCGCATAGTTATTCAAATAAATCAGTAAAAGTGATGAACTTGTTCAACCCAGATTGGACACATGGGTTTGATTAGCACTGAATCCCGAAAGCACAGTCATTATTGCTGCTGAAGGGGCATATATGCATGTGACTGAACACTTAATTATTTTATTCTCTACTTAAACTTGCTGAAAGTGCCAGGTTTATTGTGAAGTTCAGTCCTCAGTGACACTATAGCCATCCCTAAACAAGAGGGCACAATTTGCCTTGCTGTCTGATGGTGGCTATGGTGTCCTTCCCCCTCCCCCTTCAATCAAAGTGGATGTCTGTTAGCTGGTATAACAGAATTGGTTAAGGTTCTCCTCCAAGTGTATTGTGCTGTCTGGTGATGTTACATTAGCAGTGGTTCTAAAAGAAGTGCTGGTTGGCTTTGTGTGACTTGGAGGAAGCACATGCTAGCCTTCACCCTCCCAGCTTGGTAGCATCATGTAATGGGGGAGACTTAGCAAGCAAGCTGAATGAAACATGGCTTATACAGGGCAGCTGGTGGCCTAGTGGTTGGGGCATTCACCCTGCGATCAGAAAGTTGTGAGTTTGAATCCCAGGACTGCCAGTGGCACCACAGAGGTGCCCTTGAGTGGTGGTGGTGGCCTAGTGGGTAGGATACTTGCCTCTGGACCAAGAGTTCATGGGTTTGAATCCTTCCTTCAGCATGCCCCCACTGGGTTCCTAAGCAAGACCCTTAACCCCAAGTTACTCCAGGGAGACTGCCCCCTGTAGTTAGGGAATAGAAGTCGCTTTGGATAAAAACGTCTGATAAATGCCATAAATGTAAATGAGTAAGGTACCGTCCCCACACACTGCTCTTCGGGTGCTGTGTTCCTGGCTGCCCGCTCCTTCACTTGGTGAATGTGTTAAATACAGAGAAAGAATTTCACACTGTTCACACTGTGTGCTGTGGTGTGTTCACATATGACACAATGGTCACTTTACTCTTTACACTTAAAAAATTTTAGTGTAAAATTTTAATTTACACCAAAAATTAATAAAACCTTGATGCAAATTGCAGAGTTTGTTTAATAACAAAGATGCTTTAACAAATTTTATTTGTTGCGCTATATATATAGAGAGAGACTGG
>JBBIGA010000040.1:4321496-4338032 GCA_037576975.1 Alestes dentex
TCTCTCTCTCTCTCTCTCTCTCTCCTCTCTCTCTCTCTCTCCTCTCTCTCTCTCTCTCTCTCTCTCTCTCTCTCTCTGATCCAGAGTGTGGATTGGTGACCTTGTTGCCATGGGTGACTTTAGATTTATATGTGCTGTAATTGGCGGGATACACAGAAGGGACTCAGCAGGGAAACCTCTCTGCTCTTTCACTCACGTCGGCCAACTGAACAGCCTTCCTTTCTTTCTTTTTTGCTGACAGTGAGATTCTAACATTTTACACCCAGGCAGTCAGGAGCAGGCTTTACTAGCCAAGCATGTTTGCGTCCACGCGGGTCACAGCGCGGCTGACAATGGACCATTTTCGCCTGCGGTCCTCTTAAATTCATCCATGCATGCGCATGGATCCGTTACCATGAACATGCGTTAATTAATGTGTTCACACTGACACGTTCATAGAGCGCAAATCCTTTTGTGTAAATACAGTATTCAGCAGATAGTAATGTGTGCATGAGGGGAAAATATATATTTCCAATATTTGCATCAGTACATTCGAGTAGTACATTCAAATAAATTAAAGAGCTATCTAACACCGGATAGCATAAATTACCCCCTTTTTTATCCGCTCTAATTTAGAATAGTAAGATGAATTCTTTACCTTAGGATAGCCTTTGCATTTTAACCTTAACCTGGTT
This sequence comes from Alestes dentex, assembly GCA_037576975.1. Classification (NCBI taxonomy): domain Eukaryota; kingdom Metazoa; phylum Chordata; class Actinopteri; order Characiformes; family Alestidae; genus Alestes; species Alestes dentex. The sequence goes on from JBBIGA010000040.1 coordinate 4,322,171, forward strand.
CAGCACCACTGAAGTGACTGTTATCCGTTTGGATATTAGCACTAATATGAGCCACAGGCTCAGTAGCACGACTGCAGCGTGGCTGCCTCTGAGCCACTGTACAATATGAACCTCTGGGTCTGTGTCTAAATGAACGAATAAGTGACAGCTGTGCTGGTCAGTTCATATCTTATCCTTATCTCGGCAGGAGGCCACAGCGTGTGAAATAATCTCCTCTGCCACTGGCACACTGCCCGGCACGGTATTACATGCCCTTGAACTGTCCTCTCCCCTGTAGGCTCTCTGTTAGCGGTGATGGGATGCTTTCTGAGTGTGTGTGTGTGTGAATTCTTCTTTAAACGCAGAAGCATTTCAGAAGGGGAGATTACACAGGCCATTGAGTTTCTGTGTGGAGAATAAACTGTATCTTGCATTTGAAAGTCAATCATATTTAGCGAAATACTGGAACTTGGGGCCTCCATGGATCCGCACTAGCCTGTTTAGCACATCCCACAGATGCTCGACTAGATTAAGAGCTGAGGAATTTAGAGAGAAGGTCAACAAGGTCAACTCTGTCATGTTTCTCAACTATTCCTAAACATTTTTAGTGCGGATGGACGCATTATCTGGTGTGCATTCTTCCCGTAGTGTATCACACACTCGGACATCCACGTGCTGTAAAAGAAAATGTGATCCATCAGACCTGGCCTCCTCCTTCCATTTCTCCATGCTCCAGTTCTGATGCTCGCGTGTCCACTATAAATGCTTTTGGCTGTGGACAGAGGTAAGCATGAGCAGTCTGCAACTACTCAGCCCCAAATACACTCCCGGTCAAAAGTTTTAGAACACCCCAGTGTTTCAAGCTTTTTTTAAAACTGAAATTCAAACAGCTCAAGTTCAATGAATAGCATGAAATGGTACAAAGGACAGTGCTGATCTGCGAGAGGTTTAGAAATGGTGAGGTTACCCAGAAGTGGGAAATAATTCTGTAGCTCCATGCAGTATCTCTGGAATGTGCCAAGTTGGTTGGTTCGTCCTACAGCAAGATAGTGACCCAAAACATAAGTCCAAGCTCTGCCAGAACTACCTCAGAAAACTGAACAAGATGGTGAGCTGGAAACCATGGAGTGGCCAGAAGTCTCCAGACTTAAACCCCACCGAGCTGGTTTGGGATGAACCGGACAGAAGAAAAGCAGCCTATAAGTGCCGTACACTTATGGGAACTTCTGCAACATACCTGGGAAGAACTTTCTGCAGAATGAACAATGAAACATTGAACAGCAAACATTTCAGTACAAAAAAACCCAGAAAAATTAGGGTGTCCTAAAACTTTTGACCAGTAGTGTACATGGAATGCATTCTGTCCTGACACCTTTCTTTCATTGCTTCCCACTCACATTAATGTGCCTTGGGCACCCATGACCCAGTCATCGGTTCATCAATTTTGTCAAAGCTACTAAGATTCTTACACTCACATGAAAGAACTGCATTTGCAAAGTAACACGTTAGTTTTCAACGAAGTTACATTACTCAAAAGTTCTAGCATTATGACTATTCTATTAGGCTATTCTATCAGATTTCTGATGTCAGAATGTCACATTTCAACATACTGGATTAAACACAAACAGTTTGTCATAGCTGGACAAATGTGAAAAATCACATTCAGTCTGATAAGTTTAGTTTGGAGTTCTGGAGTAAGGTGGGGTAAAAGATAACAGGTTTAAACAGGTGTGGCAGAACATGCGTTTTGGTCATCTTCCACAGTTGCTTCAGAAGAACATGCTGAAGCATAGATTTGCGTAAAGATGCATTGATCCAGAACCAGATGATAGACCTGATGTATTTCTCTGAAACTTGGGGCAGTGTATCGTGCTTTCACACATAATGACACATGTAATGTGTCAGAGCTACTAGTTTTGACCTTTGTGAGACCTCTGACCCAGATGACTTGATGACCTTGTTCCCAGAAGACTTGAAGGAGGACCTTGATGATACATTCTCTTATGAATGTATGTATTATATTTGATTTAATTGTGATTTACATTTGATTTAAAAGCCACACTTTTTTTGCTTCACACTGCTTCATTGTGGCTTTCATGTTGGAAAGCTTTCAAATATGTCGCAGTCACCAGAGACGGTAATTTGTTATTTGAGTAAACCAGTTAAATCCTTTGTGGATTTAGAACGGAAACACTTGGCACCGCTGATACAGTTCGCTCTTAGTCACTGTTGACTGTCTGCGTTCCTTTGATTGTATGCTTTGTTTGCACATGGTTTTCCAAGTTTTCCGTCCCTAGTGGGTTATCCTTGTCATTTAAATGAGAAATCGCATGTCTTGTTGCGGTCACACTTTCCCGGGGAGTAGATTAATCATTACCTCACTTACTAATGGTCAGTTGCACAATGCAGTACACTGACTCCGCACGATAGTCCTGCTTTCTCAACATGTTCATCACACACTAAAACTGCTTACACTGCTTCCGCTCTTGATGACTCACGAATGTAGTAAATCAAACCGTTCATCATCAGCCTCAGGACATCTGATGATGATGACACTTATTGTGCAATGCTGAGGCTGCTGTTCTTGATTTCCTGCCAGCCACACTGTAATAAAGCATATGCAGCTGCTGTGAAATCATAACTACGGCAGATTGATCGGTATTGATCGAGCGGAACGAGACGCTCTTATGTTGACGACCTGTTGAACGTGTGCCTGATCAGATCTGTTTGTTCAGCACAACTATCTATTTTATACAATGATGTACACCAATCAGCCATAACAGTAAAACTCCTTGTTTAAAAAGTGCCCCTCGTGACACCAAAACAACCCTGATCCATCACGGAGGCATGGACTCCACAAGACCTCTGAAGATGCTGTGATATCAAGAACCAAGACGTTATCAGTAGATCCTTTAAATTGTGAGGTGGGGCCTCCATGGATTGGACTAGTTTGTCCAAGCTATTCCACAAATGCTTGATCAGAGCTTTGGAGGCCAAGCTCTTTGTCGTGTTCTTCAAAAGATTCCTGAACAATTTTTGCATCAACGTAGGGCACATTATCCTGCTGTCATACATCTGGTTAAAAATCAAAACTGGTGAACACTGACCACTATTCGATCCCATAATTCACTATTACAGAGGTCACAAGGTGGGCACTTATTACAATTAACATGTTTATTTGCATTATTTTAACTTTAACTCAACATTTTTAAGTCTTATGGCTATGCCACATTTGTCATTTAGATTATCCATCTACAGTAAATAGCAGGCCAAAATAGTCCTCAAAAGATTGAAAGTATTGTCATATATCTGGTTCAAAATCAAAATCTGTGACCACTGAACACTACTTGATTCCATTATTTACAATTAAAGAGGTCCTGAAGTGGGCACTAGGGGCAGCTGGTGGCCTAGTGGTTAGGGAGTTCACTTTAAGATCAGAAGGTCATGGGTTTGAATCCCTGGGCTGTTAGTGGCACCACTGAGGTTCCCTTGAGCAAGATACCGTCCCCACACACTGCTCCCCGGGCGCCCCTCCTTGGTGGCTGTCCACTGCTTCACTTGTTGAATGGGTTAAATGCAGAGTAAAAATTTCACTGCGCACACTCTGGTGTGGCGTGTTCACGCGTGACGGTAAGGGGCCACTTTACTTTATAATAAAAATGTTAATTTGCATTAAGTAATCATCACATTTCAACATTTAAAAAAACATTTGTGGCCTTAACTTATGGCTACAACACATTCGTCATTCAGAGGATCCATCTACATTAAACAGTACTAATAGTACATTAAATAGTATTATTATAATATTATTTGGTCAAAAATCACAATTGGTGAAGACTGATCACCATTTGATCCCATAATTTACAATTACAGAGGTTCTAAGGTGGGTATTTATTATAATGAAATGTTTTTGGATAAAATAAGGTCAAAAGTTCAGAGTTTAGCTATGCTGCATGTTTTTGGGGTTTTTTTTGGATAAAATAAGGTCAAAAGTTCAGTTTTGACTCCGACCCCGAGAGGACCCTGACCCATTGAACGGCGACCCACAGAAGGCAGTAGTGTCATCATCTAACACCACTGGAGGCTCAACTCTGCAGCTCTTTTACAAAAATGCAAGTATATTTTCCGTAAATGGCCATGCAGGATGTTTGAGCAACATATTTCTCCATCGTTTATTTACCCCCTACATCTACCTCCATTCCCCTCCCCCTCCTCAAAAGAGAGTCATTTCCTCAGCAAAGAATTTTTATTTATTGTTGAAAGGAAGTCTGTGGAGAATTAGGTACAGCAGAACGATCTGGACTGAACAGCTGCCTTTGTCACAGGACACGGTACAGAAAAGACGGAGGTCAAAACAGATTTTTTTTTTTTCTTAAAAGTAGTAGAAAATTGCTATTGCTCCCCGGTGGTGTGTGGTATGGTGAATATGACAAACTCTTTGCTGTTTCAAGGGCTTTAAAACCAAAACAAAAAAAAAAACAAAAAGAAAACGGATCAAGGAAGGTTTTCACACATCGAGTTGTGACAAATGTGCAAAAAACCTAAAAAATAAAAAAAAATGTCACATTTTGTTAAAGTAGGTAACAACTTGCTCCTTTTTTTCTCTTGAGAAAATAAAACTTTTGATAATAGAGCATACAGTAATCAGGACAGGTTAAAAAAAATAAAATACATGGACAGAGGGCGGTTGTAAACTGTAACAGGCATGCATTTGAATAGATCATGGAAAAGAGCAGTGGACTGATGGTAAACAGGCTGTTCTGGGAGGTCAAACATCTCACGATTATTGAGATACGAGCGATAAAAATGTCAAAAAAAGAACGTTTTCTTTGGGGTGTTGGTGGTTGGTAGTGATGGTGGGGGGTTTAACTTATGTTAAATTAATCTGGCAGAGAGACAGGATACAAACTTAACTGAAGTTAAAGCATTTTTTCCCCTATTTTCATATTCTACGGTTGGTTCACTGTTATTCTTACGGACTCTCTGGCCCGTAAAGAACCTAGTAAAAGGAAAAAAAAAACCAGTAAGAAATATCCCACCGGATAATTGCATCCGAGATTTATTTTTTGTTTTAAATAAGCCTGTTCAGGAAGCATTTATAACTGATTCTATATTTCTATATATAAATATATTTCTATATATATATTTCTGTATATCATTTTTCTTAAAAATAAGTCTTTAAACCCATGTGGTGGGTGTTAAGTTTTAATCTCATCTCCTTTCCAGTTAAATTCATGAATATTCTGAATATTCGATTTAAAAACTTCTAAATTGGACAGTCGAAACCCGAGACCGATGTTGAACTGCCGGTGCTTCGAAAGAGGGTCTCCGAAAAGGCACCGATCCGAAACAGGCCAATGTCGTTCCCTTTAAAACATGCTAGACCATTGCAACTTAAGAGCAAAGTGGCATCAGTATCTTCTGAACCAGGATCAGTTACGGCCAACTTGTAGGCCCCTGTGTGTGTGTGTGTGTGCTTTGTCAAATCGTCCACCTTTCTCTCTCCCTCTCTCTCTCTGTGAGCACATTCTCCAATAATAATTTAGTATGTACATTCATCCCTACGACAAGCTTGGAAAATCCTACACGTTCTTACCTGACGAGAGGAAAAAACAAGAATAGAATAAAGGAGAGAACATAAACCTCTGCTGATGCTTAAGGGAGGTGGTGAGAGATTTTCATAGCACCTTTTTTATTCTAGTTGAATTACTCCACTTGACGTGGGTCTTTTTTAATATATAATGCAAAAAATGTCCGAGCCCTGTGGCTCGAACCGCACCCAACTCGAGTCCTTTTCTTAAATTCTGTTGTTTTGATCCGAAAGCTGATAAATACACATTTTTTTAAGCTGAACAAGCCTCCCGAATAACCTCTTTTCTTTTTTCTCCTATGGAATCCATGTGGTTTGCTGGTCTTCTTTCTGTATTCACTGTTAACACACCCAGAAGCACACTAAATAATCTCTTTATCTATTTAAAAAGTAATACTGTACGCCCATTTTGAGTTCATAAGCACACTAAGGACAGTTTTTGAAAGGGAAAGGGTTAATGGGTAAGGGATTTTTGTCTCAATAACATTTAAAACCAGGGTTTTTGCACCAAAATGAGGATCATCTTCCAAGACAACTAGGCCCTTCTGCAGCTAGCTACCTTCTTTTAGCTAGCTAGCTGAGAGAGCTTATCTATACTGCTTTTAAAAACAACATTTTGGGATTTTTTTTTGTCTCCATAACATTTAAAAATATGGTTTTGCACCAATATAAGGATCATCTTCCAAGACAACTAGGTCCTACTGAAGCTAGCTAGCTAGCATAGCTCACCTATGCTGCTTTAAAAACAATATTTTGTGAATTCTTCTGTTTCAAAACTGTATTTTTTTATTTTTTTTTTGCTTTTGTGCACAAAAAGAAGATTCATCTTCCAAGACAACTAGGCCCTACTGCAGTTAGCTAGCTCATTTTATCTGGCTATGCTAACTAGCATAGCTCAATTATACGGCTTTAAAAACAACATTTTGGATTTTTTTTTCTCGTCTCCATTACATTTCAACATATGGTTTTTGCACCAAAATAAGGTTCTTCCAAGACAACTAGTTCCTACTGCAATTAGCTAGCTCATTTTAGCTTAGCTAGCTAGCTAGCATAGCTCATCTATACTGCGTTTTAAAACAATATTTCGTAGTTATCTCTCAAATTAGTTTTTGTGTGTGTTTTTTATACCAAAATAAGATTCATCTTCCAAGAAAACTAGTCCCTACTGCAGCTTTCTAGCGCACTTAATCTGGCTATGCTAACTAGCTAGCTAGCTTTTTTAAAACTCATTTTCCTCTTTTTTATTATTATTCAGTGTTTCTCACTCGTACAACTTTATTCGCACTAAAGTTCGATTCGTCATGCACATTTTTTTCTTGTTGTTGTGTCGCGGAGTCAAAAAAAAAACTAACAAAAATAAACGAAAACAAAACAAAAACAGCAGCACCAGCTGATCAGTCATCGTCGACATCGTCTCCCTCGGACTCTTCTCCACCTCCTATCCCTCCTATTCCTCCACCTCCTCCTCCACTTCTCCTCTCGTACATTTTATCCCTCTGCCTCTCCTGGATCTCCTTCATCTCCTCGGCGTAGCGGCAGAAGGCCCCCCCGAACTTGCTCCAGGCTTTGAATGGGATGGTGATGGAGTTCCTGTAGCTGGGCTTCACCTCGGACACCCGGAGGAACACGCCGTACTTGTTGGAGCCCACGTCGAAGAAGAAGCGTTTGGAGTCCACCGTGATGGAGGTGCCCTCGGGGAGCTCGCCGTAGCCCCCTCCGCAGCTACCGCTGCCCCCTCCACCTCCTAACCCGAGAAACTCCTCGTCATCCCCGCCGTAGTCGTCGATCAGCTTGGCCAGGGCGTCGCGGAACTCTATTAGCCCCTGAGCCGGGAGAGCGATGGTCTGTCCGGACTGCATGCCGCCCGGCACGCCGCCTCCTCCCCCGCCCATCCCGAAGCCCGGCCCGCGGTTAACGGTCTGGCGGATCCGGAGGAACCTCCCTCTCTGGTTCTCCTTCAGGTCGAGGTAGTATTTTCGGTTCTCCCGCACCAAGAACTCGCTCTTCAGGGCCCGTCGCGGCGCTCCGTCCTCTCCGGCCGAGGACTGCGCAATCTGTTCCGGCGTGCTGGGCCCCAGCTGGGCGTAGTGCTCGATGAAGTCCCCCAGGTAGTCTCGGAACTCGGCCGCCACCGACATGGACAGGGTCAGTCGGCTCTTGGAGCCCCCGGCCCCGACCTCCGCAATCTTGATGAAGCGCCCCTTCGAGTTCTGCTTCACGTCCAGGTAGAAGCGCTTATTCTGGATGTCCAGCCGCTTTGAGGCCAGCTCCTGGGTCTCCTGATCCCTCTGGAAGTGCTGGAAACCTCCACCACCTCCACTTCCACCCCCTCCGCCGCCACCTCCACCACTGCTCCCGCCGCGCTCACTCCCACTGTCCCCATCCGCCATCTTCACCATCACCAGGAGCGGCTCCTGCGTCCCGGCCCGCTTCACTGCTCCCCCGCCTGATCCAGCACAGCCCGGGACACATTCCCCGCAGCTTATTGGATGAAGCAGCTGTCTGTCATTACAGCACAGAGCTGCCATTGGGTAATACTTAGTGTCAGTCATAGAAGTCCTGCCTTCACTGTCCAGAGAGCAGCCCTATATTCCCCTCCTCCCAATTGGGTGAAACAGATGGCTGTCATTACAGCATACATATCTAATTGGTCAATCCGTAGTGTCAGCCATAAACGTTCCGCCCTCACTGTCCCGTTACACGAGCAGCTGCGTATTCCTTTCATCACATTGAAAGAAGCAGCTGTCTGTCATTCCAGCACACAGCTGTCATTGGTTAAAGCGGAGTGCCAATCATAGAAGTTAGTCCTGCCCTCACTGTCCCGTTGCACGCAACTCGGTCGTTGCATATTCCCTTCATCCTAATGGGTAAAGTAGGTGTCTGTCAGTCCAACACACAGCTGTTATTGGTTAGTCCTTGGTGACTTTCATAGAAGTCCCACCCTCACTGTCCCGTTTCATGCAACTGGAGCGGTTGTCTGTCATTCCAGCACACAACTCTCATTGGTAAATCCTTAGTGCCAAGCATAGAAGTCCCGCTTCATATGATTGCATGAAGCAGATGTCTGTCATTCTAGCCCACAGGTCTCATTGGTTAATCTGCAATGCCAATCCTAACATTCCCGCCCTCACTGTCCTGCGAGCGGCCGCAAAATCCCTTCACCCCATTAGAGTAAGCCGCTGTCTATTACTCCAGTGGAGACTTCTTATCGGTTGTACCACATGCCAATCAATCCCGCCCTCATTGCGGTGTCAATTTTGATAGGCTGTTTGATAAAATGTTCTGGACAAAATATCATGTTCATTTCATTTCGCAGTTGAACAGATTTTTAAAAATAGATTTACAGCAGCTTTCCTTCCTTCTTCATAAAATTTGTATTTATTTATTTTTTAATATGGTCTATTTTGCAACTTTTCTCCTTCTGTTTTGTGTGCATGTGTATATCAAAATTAATTTTGTTTAATGTGTATATGTGTGTATATATATTTTTTATAAAAAGCCCCGCCTACTTGCCTGCCTGTGCAAAATGCCATTCATCTGTGGGGGGATGGTAGAAGGCTTATAGTTCAACAAACTCTACTCCTATTGGTCAGAGCGAAAATTCGAATTAGTGACGTCGCTTGCTATTGGCTGCCGTCTTCGCTCGGTATGCCTTGAGCATTCTGGCTTTTTTATTGTTCCTCTGTGTTTGGAGGCGAAATTGCTTTGGCTCCCGTGTCCACGTCCAAAAAACAACAGAACCGCTACAATGGTATGCTTTTTGTTTTCTCTTTCTATAAATATACAGGTTTAACTGCATTTACACGCGTTTTGTTCTTTGGGTTGCCAAATATTCACAGAAAATCAAACATTTTGGCTAGCTAGCATGCGAACATTAGCTTTGTTTTTTTTTCGAGCTGCGAGAAAATTGCACGGTTTAAAAAGTCTTAAACGTTTTTCAAAAATGTGTGCCCTTTTTATGATATTTGATGCTTATCTGTAACCGCAGGCCAGTTTTAAATCTAAATTGTAAAGTGCGTTAAGACGAAGTTAAAAGCTAACGTGGTTCCAGCTAGATGTTTAGCCACAAAGGGGATGTCATTTTGGCATGCAGAGATCATACAAAGTTTGTTTTTTCTTTAAAAATACCCGAGGGCGCTTTATGCAACAAGCTGTCTTTCGTTCAAAATAAACTCAGTTTGGTTTATTTTCTCAGGTATTTTAAACATGTTTTTCCCCCTTTTTGATGTGTGTGTTCAGGAGTTTATCAGCAGCCTCCTAATTACTTCTTCCATTCATTGGGAGCCAGGAGGCTGTGGAGAGATTCTAATCAGCTTTTAGTACTTTTTAAAAAAAATGCACAAATATGTGTTTTTACTGCTTTTTCAGTTCGTAAGTTACTAAAAAGTGAGAAGTAATAAGCTATCGGTGAGTACTTGGCGGGAAACAGTGCAGTGTCAATGAGAAACAGGTCTTTTTTTTAACATATTAAAGTCCTTTTTTTCTGAAATCTTACATTGTACTTTGCTCTGAATGTTATTTTGATAATAGAAATTTTGTTTCAGTTTCATAGTGGTTTGAAAAATTAGGTTTCAGAGATATAATTCCATCGTTCAGTTTATCTTATGAGACTGAATTTTAACAAACAAATGAATTTTTTTTTTTTTGCTAAAGTAAAAAGATGTAATGTATAAAAAAGTACATAAGTGCAATTATATAATGCAAGTTTTAACTTAAAAAAATATTGCTTTGGGATGTAAATGGGTTAAGATACATATATAGACAGATATGTAGTTGTCTGAGCTTTCCCTAAGTGTTTTCTTTTCATCCTGGTTTTAAAAAATAAGGTTTAGTGCTAGAATTACATTGTCAACTGGGCAGACCTTTGTCTCTATTAACATTTTAATCTTTTTTCTGAAATCTTAAATTTTACCCTGCTCCAAAATTGCCTGTGCTTTTATTCTAAGTAGAAATCTTGTTTTCTTTTCATCTTGATTTACAAGATCAGTTTTCAGAGCTATATTGAATTGCTTTTCATCATATGTTCAGTGTAGTTTTGGGTCTTATGAGGTCTTAGAAGTTATTTTTAATTGCAGTTTTAATTACAATTTAATTGTTAGATGTAATAAGTTCAGCTATTCTGCTTTTTCCCCCCTAAAGACACAATAGAGATCCTTGCATTTATTTTATGTTACACTGATTATGTAGATCTGAAACTTAAACATGCAACAAGTGTTTGGTATTACCTTTCTACTATAAATTTACACACAGTTGTATCGTTTAGCTATACAGAGACAGGTACATTATGCACAATTACATTAATTTAATTATGCATTACGTGTCTGATCCCTTATCCAAATTCTAAACAGTTTATGCAGGATTTTAATATACATGGATTTATGGTTTGTTTAAATTAATTGTCCATTGTTCATTTGACCTTCTCCAGGCCGGTGGCAAGGCAGGAAAAGACAGTGGCAAAGCCAAGGCAAAAGCAGTGTCTCGCTCACAGAGGGCTGGACTTCAGGTAAGCCTTTATACTCCTTTTAAGTGCAAGTGATATGATAATGAAGTGTGAGACAACTGTACTTCTTGGTCATGCATTTGGCCATGTTGTCACAAAAAATACTGAATCACTGGTTGAAAAGCAGGTTTGTCAAGATAATAGTTTGATTGTATTAACTTGGTAAATATATAGAAGTGTTACATATATTAAGGACACTCCAACGTGTACCTGCATACTTCCATAGTGTTCGTATATATATAATATATAATATAATATAAATATAAATAAAAGTAATATGCATGTATATACATGCTTGTGTATATACGTGTGTATATACTGTATATGTACATATATACAAACATATGAAATGTGTTCATATATACATATGTAATATCTATTTATTAATTCAATATACATACACACAAACATCTGTATTTATATTTTTATATTTGTATAGTGTACCTTTTATATTACATTGGTCACTTTGCTGCCGTAATAATGCAAATTTTCCCATCTGTGGAACTAATAAAGGGTTCTCTTATCTTAGTAAAGTAAATCTCTAGTAGGTGTGGAAGTTGAGTCATTGACTTTTGCACAAAAGTAAATAGTTTTTCACTTTCTGCCTGTTTGTAGTTCCCCGTGGGTCGTATCCATAGGCACTTGAAGACCCGTACTACCAGCCATGGGCGTGTGGGGGCCACAGCGGCAGTCTACAGCGCTGCCATCCTTGAATATCTGACAGCTGAGGTAAATGCTGCCACTCAAAATGAGTGATTTTTCATTGTCATTGTCTGTCAAACGGAAGAATTATTGTTTAGTGTAGTTTAGTGCTAATTGTCTAAGATCTGAACGCTCTCCATAGCTGACTCAGTTGTTATCTCTCTCTAGGTGCTGGAGTTGGCAGGAAATGCCTCCAAAGATCTCAAGGTGAAGCGTATCACTCCTCGCCATCTACAGTTGGCCATCCGTGGAGACGAAGAGTTGGACTCCCTCATCAAGGCTACCATCGCTGGTGGTGGTGAGTTGGGAAGCTTTCAATGCTTAAAGTAGCGTTATGAATTACAGTAACTCCCCGCTTAATCGCGGTTCACCAGTCGCAGCTTCAGTCTCTTGCAGATTTTGTCTTAGAACAGAGCTAATAATCGTTTGCGGAAACTCCCGCAACTACGCGGAAACTGCAAATATCCGCCGCATTTATTTTTTTCTTTTGTGACGTCCGGGCCTCATCTGCCACGCCTCCTCGTCCTCGTGCTGGTTGTTTGTGTTTGGGCGCAGCAGTTAGCAAGGCAATCAGACTCCTGAACGGAATGAGCCTCCGCTGCCCAGCGCCGCCCCAAACATAAACACTGAGGATGAGGGGCGTAGCGCACGAGGCCTGGACGTCACAGTCAGCTGTACTCAGAGGCGGGAGGTTTGAAAGTAGCCAATCCGAGGACGTTATTTATTTATTTTATCTTTGCTGCTGAATGGCTGCTGCCCTGTGACACTGCAGTCCAGAATTTCCCCTGTGGAGCGTCTCGAGTGCCCTGTATTTTTATTACTGTAAATTAAATGAATTTATTACTGTACTTACCTGCTCATACCAAAAAATCAACAGTGCATACCAAAGAAAATGCATGTGCATGAATTACAGTGCAGTCTATACAAGGGTAACATCGGTATTTACATTCTAGCACTGCTGGAGTTCATTGTAAACTGTACAGTATGGATATGGGTTTACTTTTACATTTTCTTTAAGGGTAAAGTATTAAGCTGAGTTTAAAAAGAAATTAGTGTTTTTGGGAGCATATTTTGGGGCATATATAAGTTTTACACTATAGGAATAGACATTTTAGGCTTTTTTTTTTTTTTTTTTTAACCCCATATATTTGCAGTTTTTCACTATACGTGGGTGCTCTTGGGACGTCATCCCCATGATAAGCAGGGGTTTACTGTATATATTATAACGGTGTACGAAGGACAGTCAAAGGTTTCCGCACTTTTTAAACTCTTAAGAATTTCAAAAACAAATTACATCACTCTTCTACATAGTCACCTTTGCTATGTGTTGTACCAACTTTTTAATGCTATCAGCAAAAAATGTTTTGGGTTGACCGAGCAGCCACTGATACAGCGCTGCTTTAACATCATCGCATGAAAATCGTCATCCCTTTTAAAGCTTCTTTGAGCTCCAAAGAGGTGGAAATCAGATGGAGCTAAATGACACTAATTTCCAACGAAAGTATAAAATTGCAGAAACTTTTTGAATGCCTCTGGTACATTTTTTCACATGCTATGAGAAACATCAGGTCTGGATTCAGTGTCGTGTTGGTCATTTGTCTGAAACCTGAATCTCAGAAGTTGTTCCTTGTCTTGTCCATAGTGTAAGAAACTAAGAAATGTTTTTTTTGGATACAGAATGACATTCATTGTGTTGTGTCTGCAGGTGTGATCCCTCACATCCACAAGTCCCTGATTGGCAAGAAGGGCCAGCAGAAGACTGCGTAATTACCACTGTTGCTGTGGTGACCTGGACTCAAGGACTCGCGTTGGACTGTGACCAGATCAGCTTGCGTTCATTTATTCATCCGTTTTCGTTTTTCTTCCTTTTTTTTTTTTTTTTTAAATTAATGTTAATGTTGTTCTAGCTAACCACAAGTGATTTGTTAGGTTGTGTTATTGTTCTCCACAATGTTAGTTTAAAAAAGGGATCCCTCCCCTCAAAGCTATTTTAGAGAGACATGCAGGAGTTGTGATTGTCCTGTCGTGAAAGTGAATTTGTTTGCTTGATTGGCCAGAGTTATGGAAGTGTTTTATACTGAAAAATGGAACCGATAAATTTTTTTTTTTTTTTACAAAACTGTTTGGCGTCGTGTTTTCATTTCACTCCCGTTGCAAAACGATGCTGCTGATCATCTTTATGTGGGGTCACTGTGTGTTTTCAGTCCAGTTCTGCACCGTATAATCATGGTAGCCCAGTTTTATCCTCACAGATGTGCCTGGGTGGGTGTCAATAAAATAGGCTAATCAGTAGTGAGTTCACTCTGTTACTGCAAGACTGGAGTCTAGGGCACGTTTGGTTTTTCGCCTGCTCAAGCACAGCTACTGAACCTGGGGGGACTTTTAATAATGCAGAATTGAACAGTAATTCTGAAAAGCTGAGTCTTTCTGATAGACAAATTATGGAGGTGTGTTGGATTTTATCAGAATATTTGTCATACAAGTACAATGAGATTAGATGCAGTCCTCTTCAGTGCAAAGTAAAAAATTAGATGTGAAATTTCTATCTACAAAATAGAACATGTGTGTTAAAATATGTATGTCACACTACAGTTGTGACATGTAAGGAAATTCCGCTGTGGCCCATATTGCACATGGAGTTTAAATATTGCATTGCATGCTATAAGTAAGAAGATTTTACATGTTGAGATACTGATTATTGAAATTACATATTGATTTGAAACTTTTGTAGAACATGCTTTAACCCCTTTGATATTAGACATAAAATACAAATTCATGATGTTCAGTAGGTCCCTCAGTACAACCATGTGTTGAGATTTTTAATGTAATGATTCCAATATGAATCAAAATATCTGATTTTAAATTCCATTTTACCAGTGAACTAGCCACTAGGAGGGGTTAAACTGGTAATGACTGATTTGTGAGATTAGGTTGGTAGCTGGGAATGTATTCAGCTCTAATATTTAACAAGCAGTGAGAAATAAATACACCACTCCATTATTGTACCACATATTTATATTGTCCAACCGTTTATTGAGTGGACATCAGTGGAAAGTCAGAGTTTTCCATGGCTTAAAAAATAAAACTGCATGATTTATAGATAGCCATTGGACAATAACTGCATATTTCACAACATGAAATGATGTGTTGGGCAGGGGGGGATGTCAGAGAGCAGCAGCTGCAGTCTTAGACACAGACCACTGGTCCCAGATACTTTTCTGGATGAGAACTGGCCCTATTGGTGATTTCCCAGCTCCAGCAGGCCTGATTGAACTGTTCTGATTGCCAGGCTTCTTTTGGAGACTGTTGAAATAGTCCAGGGAATCACGATGTTCAAATCGGTCTGGGCTCCAGAGCAAATTAGGTTTGTTCTGCTAAGCACTGACAAAATGTCCAAAAGTCATTGGGGTTTAATCTAGACGTTGAGAAAGAAGTAAAGGTAAAATGAGAGCCAAGTTTTGATTCAGATAAACAGTAGTCAGCAAGACCTAGTAGACAGTCATTAAACATCTCCAATTCTGCAAGGAAACTCAATTAAAGGAAAAGATACATGATGAAAGCAAGGAAACAGGTGAGAGTTTCAGCAGCTGCATAAGGAACCAGTCTTACTTGCATAATATTAATGTTTAAAGGTGAGACGGGGGGCAGAATAGTTTGTTTGAGAGAGACAGAAGACTGCTAGAAGTGTAGAAGTGTGAGTCTTATTGTAAAGGCCATGTAGTGTGGGTTGTATTATTTTACAACCAGTACTGTCACAAGGCAGCTTTACAGAATTCAGGTCTGAGCCTCTAGGGCGACAAAGGCGAGGTAAAAATCTCTAAAGCTGGAGGAAGAAACCTCGGGAGGAACTCGTTGTTTAAACTGTTTTATGCTATAACCCAGCGGCCCCCAACCTTTTTGCGCCATGGTCCAGTTTAATTTAACACAATTTTCACGGACCGGTATACAACTAAAGACAAAGTGCGTTTGTTTTTTACTCATTTTTGCTAGCTTGTGGGCTAAATTTTTGATGTACCATATCACGTAAACGAGGCGAGCTTTTTTTTCCAAAAAAAAAAAAAAATAAAAAAAAATAAAAAAAAAAAAATATA
>JBBIGA010000040.1:4386345-4398945 GCA_037576975.1 Alestes dentex
GTATGTGCGTGTGTGAGTCTGTGGATGTGTGTGTGTGTGTGTGGGTCTGTGGGTCTGTGTGGATGTGGATATGGATGTGTTGGGTGGGTGTGTGTGTGTGTGTGTGTGTGTGTGTGTGTGTGTGTGTGTGTGTGGATGTGTGTGTGTGTGTGTGTGTGAATAAACTTGTGTGTACAGAACTGTGCCAAACTCTTAATCCACATGACGAAACCCTGTCATGCCATTTTCAGGATAGTAAAGTGTGTATTTGGCAAGAAAAAAAAACATCTTTGAATGAGTATTATAAAATGAGTGCTAATGTTGTTCACTGTAGAGAATGTGTACTTATTTTCACTTTGAAAATGAACATGAATGTGTTTTGGAATTAAACTGTTCATTTATACACATATTCAGGCACTTCTTAATTCTGCTATATTGAAAAATATATTGTATCAATTAGCAGTGGGTATTTATATCAGTGGTTTTGGGGTACAGGGGGTCCTGGAGTCACAACAGTCTCGACAAATGATGTTTCTAGTTTACAACACTCACTCCCACTCCCATTCGGCTTATACCATTTGCCTCGTACTTACGGCTACGTGGGCGAACATGCGGCGGAGGAATACGCAGTAACGGCGTATGAGTGAGGGGGTTGTCCTTTTCCTTTTTCTGTGGCTTAGTTGTGTTTGTATGATTTTACAGCTGTGTCAGGATCGGTAAGTGACTCAGACTAGGGTGTGTTTCCACTTACACCAAAATTCGGGTTACATCACTGTCGAAGGAACGGATCTGTGGCGTAACTCGAGGACCCCCTGGTTATAAAAGCATTGTGGATTCACTTGTTTTCCAAATAGAAACCACTTTTAGAAAACAATGAGCCTTATTTAATCTTTTTTTGTGCACAATATCAAAAACTGAACTGTGCATTAAATAAATAAAGTAATTCCTGCTTTCTTTTAGAACGCATTTTGAAAATCATTTACAACCAGTGAACATTGAAGAAATTAAAGTGCCGTTTTAGCTCCAAAATGTTCTGCCCTTATTTCTGGTGTAGCAGCATGATGGAAAAACTTATACTTTAAGGTGACACTAATGGTATCAGTATGTCTTTGTATCATTGTATTGTATGTCTGTCTGTCCTCTTAATGACTGGAGTTGAAAAGGAGAAAAGGAGCAAAACTACTTCTTATAAGGGACATTTCTAGTTTAATGTTTATTCATTTGGATTTATGTTTATTTGTATTCATTTTTCCATGCAGAAAGACATGAATAGTTTAAACACATTTCTTGGATAGCTTGCCATTGGAAAGTACTGTGTGTGTGTGTGTGTGTGTGTGTGTGTGTGTGTGTGTGTGTGTGTGTGTGTGTGAAATGGTTACATTTGTGTACGTGTGTTAGCTTCACCAGGCTTTCCTGTGCTCAGTGTCTCACAGTCATGCTTGTGTTTGCTTTGTCCACTTCCTCTCTGTGTCCTCCTGTTCTGATGATTCCCTCGGCTGGGGAAAGACAGAAAGCTTCAGCTGCTTTAAAGCTCCCGTGCTCGCTTGTTAGTCGATTAAACGCCAGCTGAGCCCATTCATTTGTAGTGTCATTAGTTTCTTTCTGTTTGTGGACATGTACTGAGTGTGGACTGAGCTTTAGCCGTTTAATCCTGACACTTTATCCCCGGGATCCTCAGTCTCTTTCTTCCTGCCTAATGATTATTAATGAATGAGCACCGGGCCAGACGAGCGAAAGGGATCGTTAACTACAAATAACCAAGGCACGATTAAGCCATGTGTGCAGCTTTGCTTGGACCACTCTCAAATAACCATCAGATTATGCCTTTACTATGTATACACTGCCAGTCAAAAGTTTTTGCGCCCACTGAGATTTTTTACATTCGCATGTTACTCACTTGCACTCAATACTGTTTGCTAGCAAATACATGTACAGTATGTTCACCATCTGAGTACCTTTATAGCACGAAAATGTCATATTTTTTCATTAATCACTAAACAAAAAGCCACCTAGGATAATTGTAATTATATAATGTGGATCACCAGTGTTTAAGTGACCGCCAATGGAAGAAACAGTTAACGAGAGCATTTAAAGTTAAAGGACAGTCTAGAATTTGACTCTGCATCACTACACAACCAGTTAATAGAATCTCAGACATGCACTGTTACAGATTCTTTCATCTTACAAAAGAAATGTCTTTTATTTTGCATATTTCCATTTCAACAACTCTCCAATGCTGAACAAGAATAAAACATTTTGAAATAAATGGATAAGCGGTAAAAAACCATGTATGGTGCAAAAACTTTTGACCTGTATTGTAGCTGTCTGAATAGAATGTATTTGTGGGGAATAATTGAAAAGAAAAGCTTGTAATGGACAAGTGGTTTGTTTTTGCTAACCTCCCTTTTCTTCACGGCTCTGAAGAACATTTTGTCCTTAAAACGTTTTGTCCATTAAATTTCATACAGAAGCAAAAAGCCCCTGGAGGCTTTGATTTTAAGTGCTGTTAGACATGATGTGAAGTGGAGATAGTACACAATGATAAAATATTCTAGTTTCAAACAAAGTGTGTTCTTTAATAATGGGGATAAACAATTCTTCCAGTAAGCAGCATAGTTCATTAACAGTATGCTATAGCTGCCAAGCAACACATCAACACACCAGTAAAAGACAGTTACATAAACAATACTGTCTTTTTAAAGGGTCTATAGAATGAAAAACTGAATACCCATGCTTTTTAAAATTGTTTAATATAGTACGTAAACACTCTTCAGGTTTCAAAACATATTGTTGAATTCAGTGTTTTTGTGAGGTCATAAAAACCCAATATAATATATAAGATATTCCCCTATTCGGTCTATAGCAGTTTAGCTCCACTCATTCATGATAAAGTTAGGGGTTTTTAGCCCAGTCTGCTTTTTAGGATGAGGTGCAAAGCAGGGCCAGTCAGACCAGATGGTATTTACATACATCAGTCTTAATGGCACAATATCAAAAACAGCCTGTTTAAATCTAATGGATATAGAGATGTTGTAAAAATGAATCATGACAGGTTTTGCTACATAAAAATATAATAAAAGAAAAAAAAAATGAAATACAAGAAAAATCTAGGATACTGGCTCTTTAATAACCTGGCGCATTCGTTCAGGATTCAACTGATGTATGTATTCTTTTCACGACAGCTTTAAATGTGGCTCAGCCAATGAGATTTTTGTATCAGATCTGTCCATTTTATCATGCAGAACATGACTTATTTTGGGTTTGCAGGTGTGTGTGCGACTGAAGGCTTGCGTGTGTGTGTGTGAAATGCATGCTGATCTTTTCTTCCGTTGCTAACCTGGTTCCTCTTTAACTCTGTATGTGTTGTCTTTCCCTGCACAGCCCCAGACCAACAGCACCAAAAACAGCATAGTCACAAGCCCCAAAGGAAACCTCCCCTCTCCTGCACTGGTATTTACCTCTCTAATCCCTCCTTCCTCTATCACTGTGTTCCTTTACCTCTCCTCTCCCTCTCTTTTTCCTCTGTTTTTTTTTTCCTGTCTGAATCTGTACCCTTCAATCTGATCGCGTGTTGGATGTGTGTGCATGGTTGTTTGTGTGTGTGTGTGTGTGTGTGTGTGTGTGTGTGTGTGTATGTGTGTGTGAGAGAGAGAGAGTTCTGGGCGCTTTTATTTCCAGTTTTAAATGGGAATGGAGCAGAATCCAGTCTTGGTTGTTGAACATGTTCAGTTGCAATCACACCACCTTTCTGGTTGTGTAAACCCTTTAAATCCGAGCCGGAATCTCAACTAATGGTAAATTGTCATACGGCAAAACAGCTCCTTATATTGAAATTGCCCTGGTTTGTGTTGGTGCTCAAGGTGTCAGACGTCATGCTGAGCTTGGTTTGGTGTTCCTATGTCACGTAGAACCAAAGTTAATATACTTTTAAAAACTAATAATAATAATTACATATAAAATAAAACACTGAGGTTTTAGTGTTACGCAAATACCCATAAAGAACAAAGATGGGGAAGAAACAAGTGGGTGGGGGGGGGTGTCCAGAGAGTGGCTGAGCGATTTTACACTGTTTTACACCATTTATATTTACAGAAATCAGAGTTCTAGGGGTTAACTGACCAGTGAAAAAGTATTTAAATGAGTAAAGATGTACATAAAAATCAAATTTGCTAGATTGTACGAAATGGTGGCGTCAAAAATGTTGAAATATATTTACCACCACTAGTATATTGATACTAATCATTTGAAACAGTACAATACTCATTTCCTGCAGTATTGATAATAATAATATCAAATACACTTCTAATACTTGTTTTGAAGCATCTAGGCTATTGTTATTATGTTATTAGGGAGGGCTACAGTCCAGATAGCATACTAATACACTAAATAGTATGTACAAAACTAGTGCCCCATTAGAAGTGCCCTCAGTAATGTAGTGTGTAAAGTCTGAAAGTTTGTTTGGGATGCACGCAAGCTCTCACAAGCGGCTACATGTAACAGGAAAGCACGTTTATGATTGAAGATGTACGATCAAACTTGTCTGCATCAATACAAATTGTTGTTTATATGTTAGACTGACTTAGCTGAGAAAAGGAGACCTTTTTTGGATTATCATTTAAACGAGTTCACTTTTGAGCTAGCTTTTTGGCTGACCGCTAGCTTTTCCTGGATTTGCTAACGAAGTGTGTGTTACATGGTGAGTCCTGATGTATTGAAAAAGATAAAAATGTAACTAAACTGGATGAGAGCATGCATAGTGCGATGTCTGTGTCATTTATCTCAACAAACAGGTTGACTTTATAGGGTAGTTGAATCGATAGCTGGCTCACAGACTACCAATTTCTGACGACTGCCCGCGTTTGCACTGAATGGATCGTGCTCCTTGGTACTGAAAATAAATTAGAAAATTGAAAATTGAATTATCATGAAAACACTAAATCGAAAAGGAATCAGAGCCATGAGGCTGATGTAGTTAACACTTTTTAAACTGCGTGGCTAGATTGTCAGATTTGCCAAACCACGTAAAATGATGAAGTACTTTCAAATAAACAAAGTAGATATGTGATATACATCGATGAGCCAAACCTTTTTTAGACCTCACAGATGAGGTGATTATCTAAAGCACTGATTTTTTATCGCTTAAATGCCAGATTCTTAGCATCTCTGAAACACTAAGCCTAATCACTTCACAGATATCTCTGAAGAACATTGTGTCCTTTTTCACATTACATGGTAATCTGGATGTCTGTTCTTTCCTACAGAGGCAATCAGCCCTGAAAGACTACTGATTTTACAGATGTGCTGTTAGACACGATCTGAAGCTGGGAGAGTATACAATGATAAAATGTACCATTTTTCAAATTAGTTACGTTCTTTAATAATGGTCATAAGCAGTTCTTCCAACAAGCAGCATAGGTCACTAACAGTTGGCTATAGCTGCCAAGCAACATACCAGTCAAAAACTGGCATGTCTTTTTAAAGGGACACAGAAAACTAAATTCAGTTGCTTTTTTTAAATTGTTTAAAATAGCACGGAAACACTGTTCAAGTTTCAAAACATATAACCAGTTAGCACCATTCAGACTGCATGGCTAGATGGTAAGATTTTCCAAGCATTTACCACACAAAGTGGTAAAGTATTCTCAAATAGACAAAGGTAGGTGTATAATATACATGAGCCAAAGCATTTAGACCTCACAGGAAAAGTGATTATCTATAATTTCGTCACATAAAGGCCAGGTTCTTATCATCTCTGAAACAGCAAGATCACTTCACAGATATCTCTGAGCTATCTCTGACCAATCAGGGTTTATGGTATATTCCATTGTGTTCTTTAGAGGCGAGTGACCTTTAAATGTATGCTTTCATTATGAGAGCAATAGTGTTTTTTCTCTTCATTCCCATGTGGGATGATATTTACTGACGCGGGCAAAAGCAAATGCAGCGTTTTCCCTTTATGGCATATTAGCGATTAAATAATTTAGTGCTATTAAATCCCTCGGCAGCATTACCTAAACAATAACTTAAGGTCATGAATGTTTTATATTTGTAGATAAATTGAAAGTTCACTTGGTATGGAAGTAGTTGATCAGGTTGCAGGTGGATCAGTGCTATAAGGGTGTGTGTGTGGTAATGGGTGTGTAATGGCCTGGGCTAATGGAGTGAGAGGTTTGAGGGTGAGCCTTGAGTAAGTGAGTACACACAGTTGTTAGGGGAAGACAGACTGTGAGTTCTCAGAGAGTGAACTCTGCCTGGAAAAATGACCGGCACTCCAACATATACAGCCGCCACAACACGTGGCGCAATATATCAGCATATTTTTAGGATCCCTCATAGTTGCCCTTTAATGCTCTGTGCTTGTGTGTGTGTGTGTGTGTGTGTGTGTGTGTGTGTGTGTGTGTTTCTCCATCCACTTGACGGTCCAGATTTAGTTACTCAGCCTTGACGGGGAAGAGGAGGTGATTATGGTCACTAAGGAATCATGTCTTAGTCCTTTGTTTCCTATGGCTTCCCAGGTAGCTTCACTGTTGGCTATTTAAGGCTCGTTCTATAAATTAAATACCCAATTCTTTGCACATTTGAGCTACTAATATGTAAGAAGAGTAGAGTAATATTTAAGGCTTCACCCTGTCATCAGCAACTGTGTGCTTTGTACTACAAGTGCAGTGAGATGATAACATTACACATATAACAATAACAATACCTACATCATATGGGCCAAAGTATTGGGACAGACCTCTTAATTCTTGAATTCGGGTGGCCCCTTGCTTCCAGTGAAGGGTGATCTTAAAGCTTCAGCAGACCATGGCATTTTGGACAACGCCATGCTTCCAACTTTGTAGACACAGTTTGAAGAAGAACCTTTTCTATCCCAGCATGACTGTGTCCCAGTGCACAAAGCGAGCTCCATAAAGACGTGGCTGACACTGACTGGCCGCACAGAGCCCTGACCTCAACCCCATCCAGCACCTTGGGGATGAACTGGAACGGAGATTGTGAGCCAGGCCTTCTCGTCCAACATCAGTGTCTGACCTCATAAATGCACTACAGAATTCCCACAGAAACTCAAAAATCTTGTGGAAAGCCTTCCAAGAAGAGTGGAAGCTGTAATAGCTCCATATTAAAGTCTCTGTGTTTGAACGCAGTGTCATTAAAGTTCCTGTTGGTGTAATAGTCGTCCAATACTGTTGTCCATATGGTGTATCTAAAGCGCAGACAGTGGACATGAGACACAAGACAAGATAAACAACAAACAGTGCAGTTGCATGTTGTAGATGTTTGTAGATGTAATACAAAAAAACTTTTTATCTGCGTATATGGAAACCGCACCAGGCAGTGGAGTATTGCACATATAACAGTATGAATAGAGTTAGTGCATTTCATGTAAAGAAATTGCAAATGAATAACAGCCAGTTTGAGCAATTTGATCGGTCATTTGGAGTTTAAAATACATAATACCATACATGGAAGGACATTAGCAACCTCTAAGCATATTGTGCATTCATAGCACATGAAATATTGCACAAGACATTTAGCTGCATCAGTCGATTGCTATAAAGTGGCACCTGTATGGTCATTTAGCAGCATGTGAGAGGTGTCTCAAGTCAAAATGTTCAGGACAATTTATCAGTGTATCAGTATATTATACAGTGAGGTAGATTAATGTAAAAATTGTAAATTGTAGAGACATCGAATAGAACATATTATACATAGGTACACACAGAGAAGTAATTACTAAAAGAAGACTCCATTGGCTACATCTGTTTGATATGGTCAGTTACCACAGACAGAAAGTTCAGCACATGTCCTTGTACGTATAACATTAGACCCATTAACTCAAAGCTTTAATAAATGGGCACTTTTTTCAGTTGACCTCTATTAAAAGTTTCAAGAGTTTCAAATTCAGATTATAAGGTTGGGCATCATTACAAACTAGTAATGGGTGATATACAAATATGGAAGTTAACACTAGAATAAATGCAAATAAACAAAAACGGATTAAATAAGAATGTCAAACGTCTTTTCAACTATTAGGCAGTATTTTTCCTTAAGTTATTTGTGATGCTCTATAATTATAATGGAATCTCCAAATCTCTGTCAAGTCACAAAATTGTCTTCATTTTTTTGCAGATTCTGACAAACTGATACGGGTAGACCAGGCCAGCTTCATACGAGAAGTTTTTATGCATGTGTTTATGGCAGAATGGTTTATATTATTGAATACTCGTCTCAAATTCTTGAACGTTAATGCAGTGACACACAAACACATTTGCCCGACTCGCAGGACTATGAGTCAGAAAGTGACTCTTGTTACTGTGGTAATTGGCCGTTACCCTTCTCTGATAACGACTACGATCAGATAAAATGAAGCACGCAAACCCATTCTTATGCTGAAGGAGCAGTGCATTGAAAAGGGCAGGCTGGTGAGAAATGAGAAAGAGAACGAGCTCGGCTGAATAACTGATAAACTGCACTCAAATTACAGCTCCCTGTTGCTTCTAGGCCTCCGTGGTAGCAGTTTTACAGCCTGCAGAGTAAAAAGACACTTCTTTCTAAGCTTTAATTCAGTCGTTGGGGAGAAGAGCCGAAGCAAGCCGGGTGAGTTGAAGGCCAAGGGGTCAGACCTGCTTGCTCCTGGGGGGTTTCACAAAAGATGTAAGATATGACCTCTGCTCCTGTCCTGCCTGGCAACTGTAGACCCTCATTTTGTAGTTCGTAATTAACATCCGCACAAGCTGTTTTAGGCTGTGTGGAAAACTAATGGCTCTGTTGTGCCCTGAGCAAGATCCAAGGCTGAGACGCTTTGTCCTGCAGTCAGAATATTTATATCGCTGCGTACGCTTGTTTAATTGACGTCATGAGACTGGCAACCTCGCCAGTGTAGTGTAAAGTGGCACACAGTGTAAACACATTGCATTTCTCGGTATTTAACCCATTAAACCCATTCACCAAGCGAAGCATCAGGCAGCCAGGAACACAGCGCCCAGGGAGCGGTGTGTGGGGATGGTACCTTACTCAAGGGTACCTCAGTGGTGCCACTAGCAGTCCTGGGATTCAAACCAACACCCTTCTGATCACAGGGGCAACCCTCTAACCACCAGGCCACCAGCTGCCCCAACATAACCTGCATAAACCAGCAAGCTTCGTCAAACGTGTTCGTTAAGTGACTTTGACGGCAGAGCGTGTAAGACGCAGACTTTTAGTTTAGGTGAATTTAATAAAATGTCGCATTTTTGTTGTGTAATGGTGGTTTGGAGTCTGTAGGTGTGTGAGGACCTGCAGGTCATGTCATTTTGACCCCTCTAAGCTTGTCAGCAGACAGTTTTCACTGGAGTGATTAGAGGCCTCTGCTTTTCTGTCTTGTAACTAATTAAAAATTTAATTATTTAAAACATTTCAGTTAAAAATTCACGACATGTCCGACTGTCATGCAGGTCAGCAAGTATTTTTGTGAGAAATCTGTCGTCCTGGTTTCTAGACTATTTGAGGTTGTTTTTTTTTTTTATTCCTATTTTGGGTAAAATGAAGTACTTCCACTGTTTTTTTTTTTTTTTCCTCTATGTTTTCCCATTATGCCAACAGGATATGAAGAAAGACACATTTCTCTTCTAAAGATGTTTTTTCCTTTATCTAGCTCCTTTGTGTCTAATCTGCACTCGTCGTGTCTCGTAAAAGAAGATATTTAAAGATTCTAATAGCTGTCCAGAATAAACAGTAGCAAATAGACTGAGGTCTGTTACATGACCATTATTTGTTCCATGGCAGGGTTTTCAACTTCCTAACGGTGAAAAAACTGTGATTAATAGACATACACACATATGTACAAATGTACATATATACATATATACGTATGTTTATGTATATACATATATAAAAGTAATTTTTAACAGATAATATTGTAAACCGTGGCATACGGTATAAGCTTGGTAATTATTTTTTAGCATTTTTCAGTATACCGCCACATGTACAGTTTAAATTAATTGTACAAACTATAAATAAATCACAAGAAGAGGAGACGTGGCACTCAGGGGCACAGAAGTGCGTATGACTGCTTCATTAGTTGGTAAATAATGCAGATAATGTTGCAAAGAGATGGACCGTGAAGTCTTGTTGTAAATGCATGCAGTTGTGTAATGTGAATACAGAGTGGATAAGATGTTAATGTGTTTATCACTTTTGTTTATTTTTAGCGAGTATGCACCCCCCCCCCCCCACACACACACACACACACACACAAGCCCACCCCTCACTTTCTAAGCCCCTCCAGGTGTCCCCCCTCATCATAGCCCACTCTCACACTGCTGCCATGGTGACAGTTGTCATGGAAATCACAACATCCCAGTGCAGTAGACAGCTAATTGCTGATTGGTCACTGGAGAAATGTCACTTCTTGGGGGGCGAGGGGAGGAACAGTAGCGGGTGAGGATTTCTGAAGAACATCTAGCTGACATGGACCTGCAGAGAAAAACATGCATGAAATCTGGCAGGAATTTGAGCTGCTGGAGTGTAGACCCCGAGCAGCATCTATGTGGGGCCCAGTCGCAAGAATTTGTTTGGAAGAATGAAAAGATGTAATTTTGTTCATTTTAATCACAAGTTCCATAGGTGCCAAGGCAAAACCTGTCAAGCTGTGGCCTATTCAGGAGAAATGGAACTGACAACTGACTTCTTATCTAGAAAGTCAGTTGTCAGTTCTAAATAATAAGTACTAAATAATGAATAAGATCACGTCAATCTTTACCACTTGGGGGTCCGCTAGGGCTGGCTTTGCCTTTCTTTTACCTTTTTAGGCACAAGGCATTTAGTGTTAGTAGATTTACTGTAAATAATGACAATGAAATAGCTAAAACATAGCAACATTTTGTATGGGAGAGTGAAACAATGCAATTGTATTCATTTTAATCAGAATCTTAAGAGAGACTAATCTGGCAATGACCTATTCAGGAAAAATAGAATGGACTACTTATATGGAAAAAAATGAATTCTTTACTAGTTGCTTTAACTTTTTTTTTACAGTCTTTTACAGTCTTTTTATTTTAGCCATAATAGATTTAAATAATAACAATGAAATAGCCGAAAAGAAACCGTGCTTGAATATGAGAGGTTCACATGAACACATGTCCAGTCTCACAGTTTTACACTGTTCACACTGTGTAAAATGAAAGCAAAGTGAAGAGGCCACTACTTTAAAACACATTCAGGAGAAATAGAACTGACTACTTATATAGAAATGAATGAATTATTGATGGCTTTACCTTTGTCTCTTCTTAATTACTGAAACAGGAAGCTTCAGTGTTAATATATTTACTGTAAATAATGACAATGAAAAGAAAACATGAACATGAGAGGCTCTCGTAAACACATGCCCAGTCTCACTCTTGTCATTTCCTACCCGATAGCAAAAAAATTGTATGGAAGGATTAAAATATGTCATTTGACTCATTTTCATCAGAAGCTTAAAGGGAATCAAGCTTTATGGGCCACTGGTGGTCTGGTGGTTAGGGAATTGCCCTTGTGATCAGAAGGTTGTGGGTTTGAATCCCAGGACTGCATGTGGCACCCCTGAGGTACCCTTAAGCAAGGTACCGTCCCCACACACTGCCTACCGGGCGCCCCTCATTGGTGGCAGCCCCCAGCTTCACTTGGTGAATGGGTGCTGTGGTGTGTTCTGTTCACGTTTGACTGTAAGGGGCCACTTAACTTTATGTTCATCAGATATAGAACTGACTACTTAAATAGAAATTTAGAAATGAATAAATAAGAGATTTATAAATACCTCATACGAAAGGGGTTATGGTGTCTGGTAGTGGCGGCTTTACCTTTCTTTTACCTTTGTAGTCTCAATACTTTAGTGTTAATAGATTTACTGTACATAAAGACTGACATACCCGAAAAGAAAGCATGTATGAGTACGGGAGGTTCACATGAACCCACTTCCAGCCTCACTGTGCCGTCTCTGTTCAGGCAGCGGGAGTGAAAGTGTGGCCTTAATGTGCGGAGTTGTTGGGCTGGTGATGATTTTATAGGGGGGCAGTAAGTTTATCTACAGTTACTGCAGTCTTAAACAGATGGACGAGTAGAGGAGAGGAGGGCAGCGCGTCTTTGTTAGTGTGTGGAGGCCCTGGTGCCTTCACTGTGTGGTATTTGTTTGTTTGTTTATTTATTTATTTATTTATCTATTTATCCCTTTATTTCTTTATTTATTTGGGGGTTGGGTTGGCAGTCTTCAATACCCATTCGCCCCCGCAACATTTTTCTTTTCCAGATGCAGCTGCAGCTGCTCCTCTCTCTCTCTTTCTCCTTTTTCGCTCTCATTCTCTCTTTTTCTCTTCTCTCTCTCTATCTCTCTCTCCCTGTCGCTCTCTAATTCCCCTTTCTCCGTTATCTCTCACTTTCACTATTTCTTTCTCCTCTCTCTCCATCTCTCTTCTTTTTTCTCTCTCTCTCTCGCTCTCCCCCTCTCTCTCTTTTTTCTCCTTCCTACCTTTCCTCTCTCCCTGTCTCTCTCTCTCTTTTTCTCCTTTCTCTCTCTCTCTCTCTCTTTCATTCTCTCTCTCACTTTCTCATTTCTCTCTCTCCTCTCTCCTTGTCTCCTTCACTCTCTTTCTCACACACACATGT
>JBBIGA010000040.1:4422968-4437502 GCA_037576975.1 Alestes dentex
GTGTGTGTGTGTGTGTGTGTGTGTGTGTGTGTGTGTGTGTGTGTGTGTGTGTGTGTGTGTGTGTGTGTGTACACGTATAGAGCAATGGAGTTTGACAGTAGGGGTCTTGCAGGTGGACTGCTGCTCCAGAGTAACAGACGGAGTGGACAGACTTGCTGTAGCCAGAGGACTACTGACGTGCTGCAGGAAAGACATTCTCATCAGTCCACATAGCAACAGTGGGGTATGTCAGTACACCACACTGGGGGCTGGTTAACTGGACTCAGCCAGAATCAGCTTATAACACAACTAGTAGTAGATGTATTTTTGAATTTTTGTGTTTGTCAGTTAATGTTTTACATTTA
The DNA here is from genome assembly GCA_037576975.1 of Alestes dentex. Taxonomy (NCBI): domain Eukaryota; kingdom Metazoa; phylum Chordata; class Actinopteri; order Characiformes; family Alestidae; genus Alestes; species Alestes dentex. Next base: position 4,423,313 of record JBBIGA010000040.1, read on the forward strand.
TGTATTTTATGTGCATATGCTCTGCATTTGCACTTGATTGTTCTAGTATGTGAAGAGGACATCAACCTTGCAATCTGTGATTAGTTTTAGCTTTGAGTAGACATCAAATGAACAGTCTCATTGTCCTTGTTCCCGGCTGCATTTAAAGGAACACCTTGATACACAGCCACATATTTACCCGTTAAAGAGATCTGAATAGACCATAAACGCTGAAAGTTGCACCCTACTCTGAATGAAAAAAAAAAAAAAGATCGCTCTCTCCAACTCATATTAGTAAATCTGTTTTTGGTATTGATCTTCATGGGGACTGAAATCATGCTGCTCTTTCTTTAGTCTACTTTATGAGCTCAGTGTAGGAGGATATTTGCTTTGATGTGTATCTCTACCATCTCTCATATATTTCTCTCTTTCTCAGGCATGTCTCCTCCTGGATGGATTATTTCCTCTCATCTCAGCTTTGCACAAGCAGAATCTGGAATATCAGTACCACATGTTTCAAGGTACCACATTCTGTAGGAGTATTATATAAGTATTAAACCCATGAACACAACGAACATTTTACGGGTCTGATTTTTTTTTTTTTTGCAGTGTTCACCATGTGGCTAAAAAGTGTAAAAGAATGTCTCCCAGAGATTTGGAAGGTGATTGATGCTTCTTTACTTGGGGAAGGCTCAAGCCTACGACAAACGCTCACACAAATGATTTGGAACAATGCAGAGAGCCTGGTAAGCACTGGGATTTCAGTGTGCTGATGATACATGAAGATAAGGCCATGAGTATATTTTTATGACCAAAGCAATGCACATCATTGAGACCATGACTATTCAGCGCAGCTATTATTATTATTTTTTTTATTCCAAAAATGTTTTTACAGGTAGATGGTGTTTCTGAGTCAGTGCGCACTGCCTTCTGTCTATTTCTGGATATCTATGACATGGACTGCCAGCATTCTGGGGACTCAGAGAAACGACTTTATGTCGAGTTGCTGCACAGAATCACTGAACTGCCCTGGGAGTCCAAAGCCAAGTACTCACCACTCAGTGCCCTTCTGCCATATGTGGGAACAGAAAAGGCAAGACACTCTAGAAGATATAGTTTCAGGACAAAAATGTGTATAGTGTATAAAAAAAATGTGTATATGGATTCTGTTGAATGAGTTTAGGGTCCTAACTGTGTTGCACTATAATTAGTGTGATTGCACAATCACAATATTGTTTAGTCTCAAGTTTTAGTTTTTATTATCATCATTGTTGTTATTATTCTTTTTAGTGCTGGAATTTGGCACCTCTTCTCCAACAGTTTTTGAAATATTGGCATGGTTCCAGTGCCAAAACATCCGTTAATATATTTCAACAACAAAACACCCAGTGTGTTGGCCGTGTAGTCAGAAAGCAACAAAACGCGGATCAACAAATCCGTCTTGTGGAGCTAAACACACAGCAGACTCATAAACAGACATCAAGACACTAACACTCAGGTCAGTTATAAAAAAAGACGTGTCATTGTTTCTTGCGGTTTAATTTTTAAAAACTGTGGCTGTACGCACTTTTCCCACCTGTTTTTGGGCAATAACGGTTCGCTCCACCCGTCGTCAGCCATCCTTAACCGTAAATGGCTTGGTAATAGACAGCAAGTTAACACCCCCCTCTGTGGCTCAGCGCTAAAACGCAACTCTGAATGAAGAGTCAGTAGAGGTGCCGGTTCAGTACCCGGCTGTGAGCAGAATTTGTTTACACAAACTTTTATTTGGCCATAATGTTGGGTGTTTCTGAACACTGGTTTTATAGCAACCACACAATCAATTTTCTCTCCAAAATGCAATCTTGTTGTCACTGTCTTTTCCAGGTTCTGGAACAGTATCCTGCTCTGCCTTCTCATATCCTTAAGTGCCTCTCCACCAATCATCTTGCACCCTGTGCCTCTGAAATCTACAAATATCTCCTTCAGCAACTGAGAAGAGAGCTCACTGCGGGGCTGTTGAAGGACGGACTGCCCACTGAGCTGTGTCTGGCCAGTCAGTGGAGTCGTAGCTGGCAGTCTACAGTCCTGAAAGCTCTGACCTCTGATGTGACTCTGCTGCAGAGTAACGCCTCCAGCTACCTCCTGCCGCCCACGCTGCGCTGCTTCCCTGGTGCGTTTGATACTCTTCTGCCCGCTCTGGACCCCGCTGCCCCGGGTCACCTCCGGGCCTGGGCCTGCATCATGAGCGCCCAACGGGCCATCAGTGGGCGTTCACCATGGACCTCGGACAGCGGCGTTGCCACAGAGACCCTGCAGCTAGCCCTGTCCTCCCTGGACGACGGCGTCCGACTGGCAGCGCTCAACCTTCTCTGCTGTAGCCCAAAGACTAAAGAGGCTCCAACACAGGTGGAATACTCCACCATGAGGAGCTTCCTGCCTCTAAATCTGAACAGCGAGTCCTCACCGTTTCGCCAGCACCTGCAGGCAGGGGTCCGGAAGTTCCTGGTGCGTATTCGAGACAGCTGTATGGCAAGTCTAAAGGGTCTAAAAAGCAAAAGAGGATTGAATGAGGAAGAAGAAAGGGAGCTCGAACAAGGAGTAGGTATGGATCAGCTGCCTTGACCTCGTCTGGTTTTGCTCCCAAACGTTCCATCTGGTTTATGCAACAAAAAAAAAAACCAGACTTAAATAATTTCCGTGTTACTTAAAATATAATTCACAGCATATCTCGCAGTTGACCACACACACAAGCAAACACACACATCCACACACCAGGGACTGATAAGTGCTAAGTTCTTTTATTTGCATTATATATTTATATTATTTTTTTGTATAGTTTACAGTTTTCTTTATCATATTGTTAAACTGTATAGTTTTTATTTCTGTGGGTTATTCTGTTTCTAATTTCGTCTCTTGTTCTATCCACTTTGCAAATTTCCCACCTGTGGAACTAATAAAGGATTAGTTTATGTTACATGATCAGCCAAGACATGTTTGGTGTCTGAACCTGGCTACTTGATCTGTATGGCTAATGTAACTCAACAAGTAATAGAAGTTTGTAGGCACCAGTTAGCATTGTACAAACTGCGTAAATCATCACGCACTTGCTTCAAGTATAGACTTTCTTGGTTCTGACACTCAAAAGTGTGTTGCCTGAGTTTCCTGAAAGAGTTTCCTGAAAAATAGCCATTTTGGACATATGAGGTTTCGGCCCGATAGCAACGATATACAAGTGTATTTAAGATTACTTAACTATTTGAGGGATGGTAAATGTAATTTTAGATTAAACCTTGAGGTCATATAGTCTAGTAGTCAGCAGTTAATGCATGACCAGTTGTTCAAACAGCTATGAACATTGCATTACATGACAACATATATTTTTGGTGTATGACAGCGTAAATTTAAGCAAATATCTTCCCACAGATTTTGTAGACTGGCTGGCCCAGCTGCTTTTGGTCTGCTTGGTTCCTGGTAACAGCTTCCAGAGGAAGAGGACGGCTCTGCTGCTGCTGAGCGCTGTTCTGGAGACCTGCTCTGACTGCTGGAGTCCGGACAGGAAGAAGGGTCAGCCACCAGGTAAAAACATAGAAGGAAAAAAGCCGCTACTCATAGAACTGGCTTAGTTGTTCAGTTTGGCAAAATGATGAAATTCATGATTGTCATAAAATTATATCACCATAGGTAATAATATCTGTTCTGATAATATTGCGGATACCATCAATACTTAATCAACAACTGCAAATTTAATTTAAATGGATCATATTTGCTGTTTAATTGGATTTGATGCAGTGTAGTGTGTGGAACTGAGCAATCTAAAGTGTGTATCCTCAAAGTTATGTATTTTGCTACATTGCTCAACTCCGCACTCAGTTCATTTTGCTTTGTTTAAATGGACCATCATTTAATTCAAACTGCTTCAAAATATTTGCTCTTGTCATTTTTCTATTCTTGACACGATGCTGCATATTTGTTTTATTTTTAGCTAATGTGGCTGCTCTGATAAACTGGGCAAGAGAGAGAGGAAAGTGGGATTTCTTTTCCAGGTCAAGACTCTTGGTCCTGATTGGCTGTTTGGAAGATGCAACCAACGAGGTAGTCTAATGCAACAACAATGCAACAATATATTTTTCAAAATAAAAAAAGGTGTCTGTCTTACATCATTGTTTATTTTTTTACTTTGCATTTTAAGAAATGCTGTTGTTGTAGTTGCAGAAAATTGATTTGCCGTCTTGAAGCACCTCTCCGTTTCTTCTGTAGATCCGTGAGCAGGCGGCTGAGCTGCTGGTGAGGTTTTACCCCCACTCTCTCCAGGCGGATGTGGTCGCCGTGCTCTTCAGTCGGGCAGAGAGACTCCTCCGCAGCCCGCGGGTTCAGGAGGCTCAGATGGGGGCTCTAATGGTCAAAGTGCTGCTACAGAAGTGAGTAAGACGGCTTTTAATGGTTTTGCTTTTCTGGGAGTTCACAGATAACTAAGTGAGGAAATGCAAAACGTGATTGTGTGGTTGCTACAAAACCAGCTCCGCATTTGTTTCTTCACGATTGAGTTTTTTTGCGATTTTTCTGTTTTTGGCCTCCTTATCAGTGACGTCACTGAGTCTCTCTCTGATGCACATTTTAAAGGTGACTCAACGCCCCCCCTATATATTATAGCGGGGACTCAACCTCAAAAAATGTTTTTGGTTTCTTTTTAATGATCAATACTTGGCCCCTGATCAACTGATCACAAAGTTATATACAAACTACAGTCGCACTAATTATTGCAACAATTTTCTTTGATCAGTCTGATTATTTTTTTTGGTTTGGTGGTAATAAACTCTGACTGCCAGATTTATTGATTTACTATGCAGCTGCAGTAGCTTTGCAAAAAACGTAGCTTCAGAAAACATCCTGATCATGGAGCTGCTCCTGGGCTCTAGGTGTGTGTCCCTGGATGGTTTGGTGGCAGAAGGTGTGAAACAGGATGAGGTGCAGTCAGCCAGGCTGATTGGACGACTTCTGAAAACCCTGGAGCAGCACTACAATACAGCCAGAGAAGACATGCTGCTCGCTGCACGCTCCGCTCCTTTACACGGTAATACCTGGTGTGTGTGTGTGTGTGTGTGTGTGTGTGTGTGTGTATTTGAGATGGGTTCTCTAATGTTAGGTTTTATCATGATAAAGCTTTTCTGATCATATGGTGGGTATTGTCAATGCTTCCACAACATAAATCAAATTTATATTTCCTTAAAATCAGAATTCCTCCGATTTACATTTTCCACATTTGTTGATCAGCCAAGACATGTTTAGTGTTCAAATTTTGCTTCTGTAGTGCTGGAGCTACAGAGGTAATGTTGTTAAAACTAGAATTCAGTAGTGACCAAAAAATCATACATTAAAAATCATTTACCGTAATTCTCTGACCTGCATAAACGTGGCAGAGACTTGTGAATGTGGTTTAGGGCATGATATGGCTTACTGTGAACTGTAAAAATGTACAGAATATCACCTCTACATGCAGCCGATACGGACAGAATCTTGGATAATTTTATTACTCGTTTTAAGTCACACTGTGGGTGCACTTCAGAAAGGTTGAAGGGAGTTTTGGGGATGTATTTATGGACAAGATGTGTATGATTATTGACATCTAGCCTGTAGCTCCTTGTTTAGTATATGTGTGTGGATGCTGAGTTTGTGTTGAACTGATCTGATGTAGGTGTAGCTAGTGCTCTTCAGAGGTGTCTGCTGGAGGTGCCTGGAGCTGTGACTGAAGCTCTGGACCACAGTGTAATAGCAGAAGTGCTTTCCCTGCTGGAGAAGATCACTCTGTTGCTGTTGGGCGTGCTCTATGGAGACCACCAAACTGAGGACAAAGGTACAAAAGTACATCCACTTTGGCTGCTCGAGGACTCAAATGGTTTCAGATAGTGTGTGAGTTACAGTCTGGCTTTCAGAGGAGATTTCTTTGAAATTGAAATTGAATTTGGCCTCTTATCATGTTCAAACAAGCAAAATAAAGTGCTGTTTCCTGGTGTAATGGTTATTTGAAATTCATGAAACACTTATAGAGGTGGTATAGACTTTTTCACTGTTTTAAAGTTTAGTTCTTATGCATTGAGCATGATGGCATACATGGATACCTATAGGTATATTGGTTAGTTTACTACATGATCTGAATCACTTTGAATGACAACTATGGAATTCTGCAGAAGTGTAGAAAAATGGCAGAATGTCCCTTTAAAGGAACTCCCTATTTTTAGTTTGTTTTTTTTTTTATTTATGCACATTGGATTTGTCTTTTTGGGAAAAATAATGTTTTATTGCAGTATTTTAATCCAAGCTTCATATCTCTGTTCCAGAAGTCCCACCTTCATTCTGTGACATGGGGAATGCCATCAGCTCTCTGATTGGCGAGGGAGGGGCAGGTGCAGCAGGGCTTGATGAAGAAGGAGAGGAGAATATCCTTCTGTCTGAAGAACATAGTCTGATACTGACCTGCTGCTGGGTAACACTGAAGGTAGAGGCTTGGAAATGGAATCAGTCTTCCCAAAGTTTTTATAGGCTGAAGCATGTTCATTTAAAAGCATATTCTGTTATGTCATTCATTAAAACTCATTTATTGAAATGATTACTGATGATAAGGATCAAAGGATTCTGTCGAAAGAAATCCGTGATCACCATTGCTGTTGTTACTTTCAGTATGTGCATTTCAGTGTGTATGTCTGTTTTCTTGCATAGGAAGTGGGGATTTTTCTGGGCTCTCTGGTGGAGAGAATTTTATCAGTACCGTGTAAGGACACGACACTGCTGTCTGTGGAAGAGCTGCAGAAGGCCTCAAAAGTGTTTAAGGACATTATTCTGAAGTGTAGACACTGGGTGAGAATGATCAGCTTGGACTCATTTCAGCCATTTAACAGCAAGAGTGTCAAAGTTATGCGCTTTAATACTAAGTCCTGCTTTAATACTAAATTCTACTGTTCCAGCTCACAGAATCCAGGACATAAAAGCATATTACTCTCTCCATCTCCTGTAGGGGGCAGTGGAAGGTTGCTGTATTGGATTTACTAAGTTCTGCACAGCTCTTCTCGCCAGCTGTGATCCAGCACTCAGAGAGATTCCTGGGTGTATTCTCCAACAGGTACTTTCACACGTAGAACTCTTTCACAGTACCCGTTTAAAGATATATTTAGCAGACACTAGTATCACAGGTGACAATCATAGTCAGAAAAGCATGCTTTACTTAAGCTTTCGTTGTCTGTCTATGTTTCAACCATATGCAAAGTGTAAAGTGGCCATTTTTGTCCTGTGTGAACACAGCACAGCACACAGTGTGAAATTCTTTCTCTGCATTTAACCCATTCACCTGAGTGAAGCAGCGAGCAGCCACCAGCATGGCACCCGGGGGGCAATGTGTGGGAACGGTACCTTGTTCAAGGGTACCTCAGTGGTGCCTCTAGCAGTCCTGGGATTTGAACCCACAACCTTCTGATCACATAGAAATGCACCCCTAACCACTAGGCCACCAGCTGCCCAGTGCTCATAGTGTTGTGCTTGTTAAAGTCAATATCAGCCCCACATTTTCCCTCGACTTTCTTCATACACTCAGCTCATACCTCTGCTTGTCTTCTCTTGTGCAGGGTCTCAAAGTTCTTCAGTCCCCTCGTGCCACCTCTGTCACGAGACGTGGAGCCGGGCTCCCGATGCTCATTCTGGGTGTGCTGGCTGCAGAGGAAAACAACTCTTCCCGGCCCCTGTTGGCCCACAGTGTGACCACGTTATTAGAGACAGCACGGACACCTCTACCCCAGGACTGGGACCAAACCATTGACCTCCCACAGGTACACCGTCTCTCCTCATCCTGATTTCACACACCTCTATTCACATTCATGTAGCCAAAGGCCTGGCTTTCTCTCGTGATGCTGTTTACAGGCTGAAGTTCACTCTTGATTCTCTATGAATCTACTGTTGGGTTAATCAAATTATTGACCCATTATGCTCTCTTTGGTTCCTCTCGTTGTTATGAACCGTAATGTCTTCTGCTCATCGTCGGCATCAGTTCCATTCCATTTATGCAACTAGATGTTTTGTCTTTTATTGAATTAGGAAGCAACATAAAGTCATATCACCCCGACATTTCCATTAGTGTGTTTAATTTTCTTGGTATTACTGTCTATCGTTGTGAAAAGCATTTTTTGTTTTCAAGTAAGTGACTTTCCCCAAAATTGCTTATGACTTATTGTATTTGGGGGCTATTTAATAAATATAATCCTAGATAAATAGTACCACTGGTAACATTTTCAAGGTCTAATTAAATGTTGGTGTTGGTCTTTATTATGAAGAGGCTTTGCTCTCTCTGCTCTTTGTCTTCAGGTGTGTGCGGTTCACATACTGCAGACCCTGGTGAGGGGCTCCAGTCTGGGCTCAAGTATACTTCAGTACGCCCCTGCTGTCACCATCCTGTCGCTCACACTCCTTAGCTCCCCTTGCTGGGCCATGAGGAATGCTGCACTGCAACTCTACAGTACGTGCAAAAGTATTGAGACCCCTGATCATTATACCAGCAGTGACTTTAATGACAGTGCATTCAAATAAATAAACTTTAATATGGAGTTGGTCCCCCTTTGCAGCTATAACAGCGTCCACTCTTCTTGGAAGGCTTTCCACAAGATTTTGGAGTTTCTGTGGGAATTTGTGCCCCTTCATTTTATAGAGCATTTATAAGGTCAGACACTGCTGCTGCCGTTCACCCCAAAGGTGTTGGATGGGTTTGAGTTGAGATCAGGGCTCTGTGTGGGCCAGTCAAGTTCCTCCATGCAAACTCATCCAACCATGGCCTTATGGACCTTGCTTTGTGTACTGGGCCACAGTCATGCTGGAATAGAAAAAGACCTTCCCCGTATTGCATATTGTACTAGCAAAGCAGAATTGTATCAGCAAAGCATAATTCAGAGTAAGAACACAGTGAATGGAGGCTTTTAGATTGAAACTGAAGAAACTTCCTTTCATGTATTCATTTTTCCTGACTTTTACCTTTTGTTCCCTAGGTTCTCTCTGTTCTCGGATGTTGGGTCAGCGGCCTGCTGGTGAGGATGTCTCCGCTCAGTACGGCATGTCTCCTGCTGCCTTCTTCAACCATTACCCTGCCCTGCAGCCCTTCCTCCAGGGGGCGCTAGAGCGTGCGGCCGCAGATCTGCATGACTGCAGGCTGAGCCTTCACCCCTCCCTTTACCCTGTTCTCACACTGCTGGCCAAACTTCAGCCTGGAGCTCAGGAGCAAACACGGTATGACTATTGGACACGGTCTCCTCTCTTAAAGTAAAGTAAAGTGGCCCCTTATAGTCACACGTCATCACACCACACCACACCGAACAGCGTGAAATTCTTAACCCATCCACCAAGTAAAGCAGTGGGCAGCCAGTGACACAGCGTCCAGGGAGTAGTGCAGGGACGGTACCTTGCTCAAGGGTACCTCAGCGGTGCCACTAGCAGTCCTGAGATTCAAACCCGTAACCTTCTGATCACAGGGGCAGATCCCTATCTACCAGGCCACCATCTGCGCCATTTCCTTCATTTCTGTAGATTTGTGGATTATTCTACTGTTAAACAGAGAGGATTCACTTGTTGTGTCACATTTCTATCTTATACAGCATTAACTTACACACTTTGTACTGAAAATATATAAAACACACAAATAAGTATTTTAGCTGATTTATTTAACACTTCAGTCTTCTACGGGGTATAATTAGGGTGAAGTAATATACTGTCATTATCCATACTCATCATTTCTTGTCAACTTCGATCCTCAGGTTTGAGATATTCTGTATAATTCTTAATTTTACTTGTAGCTTGATGCTCTGTGGGTCTCTTAAGTAATCTGTCTAATCTGTCAGTTACTGCGAAATCTTGCCTGTCATTCAAGACATATATAAAAGTATTTTTGATGTAAAATCAAAAATACATGCATTAAAATTCATTGAAATTATTCATGAGAATGAAAACTGCACAGCGTGTAATAGACACATGTAGCAGGCAGTCAGCATATGCCTGTTATACTTGGCTTTTCTAATTCCTTGGAGACTTTCCCAGACATTAAGAGGGAATAAACACATTTGCAGTCAGAAAATTGGCACCAAAATAAACTTCCCACCCCTTTGCCAGCTGAGTTCCATAATGTGGAAAAACATCTGCGTCTCGGTGATGTATTTAGGCTATCTTAGCAGGAAATGGGGAAATTAAGACTCTCTTGATTGAGAATGATTTTTGTTTTACCATCTTTTCCTCAGAGCTCTGTCAGACTTTCTGCCTCCGTTGCTCCAGTTAGCCGCCAGTCCGGTCTATGCAGTTAGGGTGATGTCATCGAGAGCCCTGGTTGCTATGATTCCTCCCACTGAGTATCTGGCGAGCGTCCTGCGATTGGTGGGAGAGCTGCCAGAGTCACCGGACAGCCCACGCTGTCATAACCGCCTTCATGGCCAGCTCCTACAGATGAAGGCCGTCCTGGTCAGAGGACTACACACAGACAAGTGAGTAAACCACACAGATGGAGTTGTTGTGGAAACAAACACTGACCTCCCAATCAAAGACGTTCATAGCATGGTTTTATTTTTGCTCAAATTCATTGTGCCAGTGCAATTCTTCCTCTGCCCATTCAGTAGCTGCATAACCTCTTGTTCAAATACAAGTAGCCAAAAGTAAGTCTGAAATACTACTGAAGTGCTTATAGAGCACAATAACGTAACGAAAAGTAAAGCAGGTCACATAACGGCAGCCACATGTAGCCAATCATTTATATGAGAGCAACAAATAGTTAAGTGTTACACTGCAATTACTTTTCTGTTAAATAGTTTACTTTTAAGCACCACATTGGATGCGTATTCATATTTAGCGAAGGGCATGAAGTTAAAACAGCTCATTTTAAGGTTTAATGATTTTTAAAGAAAAGTGTCAGTTGGTATCAGCCAGTTAGCTGGGTTTACATCCAGTGTTAAATTACTCTGAATTGCAGGGAGAGGTTTCTGCTGGGAGAGGCTAAAACAACATCATGCACTTCAAAACAGTGTTGTTTGCAGTTTATTTGTTGTAATGAAAGTAGGGCCGCATAGAAAAAGTGGTGGTGTCCCATTTTTACTGCCGAGTTCAAATCTGGAACGTGTTGCCGCCCCCAGCCCCTGTCCGTCCTCCGTCCGTGATGTGGTGGAGGGTTTGGAGGCCCGGCTCTGGCTCTCGTCCCCAGAAGAGCCGTGTCCTCTGGTGCGACAGGAGTACGTGTCGGTGCTCCGGCTGCTGAGAGAGAACTGTTCTAGCACTTTCCTCTCTCACCTGTGTTCCTTGCTGCTGGAGGAGATACACCGAGCTCCCGACACACTAGAGGTGCAAAATATGTTATTTAATTGTCTCTGGAGTTATGAATGGAAAGTTATGCTACTGAGAACTTGAGTTTATATTGCAACACATACTCTATTGTTCAGAAGTTTGGAGCCACTCGTTATACATTAATAATTAATTTTATATACAGAAGTAAATCTGAACATTATAAACTTGACACCACTGCTATGCTAGATGTTTTATTCAAGACTAAGAACAAGGAGTTATTTTGTGATGAATAACAATATATTTAAATAAATATGAAAAAGTAATAACAAACATTTACATTTTAATAATAATGTACGTGACGATACACGTGAATAATTTAATGGTGCGTAATATAAGTAATTTACTTAAATATTGTCAAGTGAAGATTTGACTGTAGTATTGCAGTAATTTAATACCTGTATCTATTATTTATTTACATTTATTTAATTACATATAACTACATTTATGTTTTTTGTATTTTATTTCTTCTATTCTTTTATTTTATTCTCTTTTGTTTCTTATTCTATTCTTGTAAAGCACATTGAATGACGTTTGTATATGATAATGTAAATAAATTTGACTTGACCCAATTGGTTGCACATTAGAAACAGTGGTTCCAGATTTCTGAATGGCAGTGTAGATTCTAGCTAATTATCTGAAGTAGCCCATCCACTAATTTTCTTGGAGCTTTTACCTGGAGACTGTCTGGTACATTGTTGTCGTCACCACTTATTTTGCCTTAACCACCTGTTATGTTTGTTCTCTTCAGCTTGGTTCTGCCTCCTTTCACCAAACTGCAATTCACTTTCTGTGTGAGGATCCAGAGTGGGCGCTGCAGGTCTGGCAGAACTTCTCCAATCAGAGTGCAGGTGCACGGTTCTCATTGGTTAATTGGGTAAAAGAGGGCCGGAGCTGGAGAGGGTCCATCCTGCAGAAGGTGCTGGTGAGAACAATCCAGGTAAGTGTAAGGTGTCATAGATAACAATGCTGTGCAGGCGGATTGAGTTCTTGAGAACTTGATTGAATAGTGTAGTTTCATCAGAGGTTTATACAGTGAAAGGTTAGATTAAGTCTAAACATAGACAAAAAGGGATTTTCAGTGGTGATCCATTGTTCTTACTGGCAATTTAGTCCAAGATTAGACTTAAACCTTCACTGTCACTCACTCAATTTCTGTAGTCCTTGTGTGTACCTGGAGCCTTACCTTGGGCGGGACACCACCCCCCGCACACACCATTCACTCACACCTATGGTCAGTTTAGAAACCCCACTCCCCTGATGTGCATGTCTTTGGACTGTGGGAGAAACCGGAGCCACCACGAGGAGAACATGCAAACTCAGCACACACAAGGCCAGAAACCAGATTTGAACCCTCAACCCTGGAGGTGTGAGGCAACACACTGTGCCACCTTGGGGCTCTAGACTTAATCCGTGACTGGGAAACTAGACTCCATTCTTCCATTCTTCATGTCAGAAGTGCATATCCATAGGGTTCCGTGATTAACTGTGCCAAGGCTTTAGCCTTAGTCATTTCTGTTCATTTTTTAATCCAACACAATGGAAGGAAATTAAGTCTGTAAAAATGTGTTATAAATTGCTCAGTGGGGTTTAAATCTTGTTGGCAAACGCTGATACGCTGCTTGTGCTCTTGCCTGATTAGAGCGTGTTAGCACTGCTATTGTGTTCAGTAATCCTTAAGTACAGAACAGGCTTGGTCTTGGCAGGCATTCACGCCCTGCTCTCATTGTTAACCAAACACACACACACCTCATGCAGCTCTCTGTATATCTGACTAATGACTTCATAATAAACCTTATCGGGCTAAAACATCTTTGTCCACAGTCTCTAAAAGTGTTTCCATCCATTATGTGCGATGTTAAATGACGTTATGAAAGGACTTTCAGTGTGGTAGAGCTGACGACCTTTACCACTGCGATGAATCCCCTGTGTATTGTGCGGATTTATATAACTCAGTTGGCATAAAATAGTCATATTTAAATTCATGCACAGAAATAAACAAAAAAATGCTGCTCTGCTGTCAGTCTTAGCATTTCGATCGTATTGGTTTGGGGGGGCCATAGGTTAGGGCCATAGATTGCTTGTCAGTTTCAAGTTTCTGAAATGCTTTAACATCAATACATTGTGTGTAGGCCAACCTGAGGGAGGCACTGTTGGACCAGGATCTGGAGTACAAAAGAGCATACTTGACAGCGCTGGTGGAAGTCATGAGCCAAGATGCTTTGCATCTAACGCAGCCTGGGCTCCTCGTCTCTGGGCTCGAGGAGGCCAGGCTGCAGGACTGTGTGGAGCTTCTCTTGGAGGATCTGCAGAAGAGTAGAGGAGGACCAGAGCTTCTCGCACAGGCTCTGAGTGCTCTCAGTCTGCTCCTTTCTCAAAGGTAATTTGTCAGAGGCTGTGATTTGTTTCTGTAATGTTATATAACTGTAGAAAAATAGAAGCTCACACATCCAATAACCATTAGAGCGATTCTTCAAATAGTTTTCAGACAGCTGTGAAAATCGCCATTGTGTAAATGTATATACTTTTTTTTTTTTATATTTCACTGTAGCACTTGTTCATGCCTAGCAAATATCAAATAGTTACTTGCTTTATGTATGCATATTTACACTGTATGGACAAAAGTAGGGCTCTGTGCGGGCCAGTCAAGTTCTTCAACACCGAACTACCAAATCCAGCCATGTCTTTATGGACCTTGCTTTGTGCACTAGGACAATGGTTCTTAACCTTTTCAACATTAAGGCCCACATATCTATCACAGCATGTTGCCAAGGCCCACTTTGCCACATTAGATGATATTAAATAACCAATTGCGGACCAATGGCCTGTCTTGATTTTAGATTTGCGGCCCAATCAAAAGCCTTCGCGGCCCATCAGTGGTCC
>JBBIGA010000040.1:4443479-4460374 GCA_037576975.1 Alestes dentex
TATATAGTGCTATAATAGTATAATAAATAAATGATCATTGTAGTTAGTTAGTTGATCATAGTATTAGTACTTATTTTTCCATTGCAAACTCCAGTAATTAACAGAGAAATCTGTGCATTTTAAATGTATTTCTTTATTTGCCTATTAAAAGTGAGGCATCGTTTTTAAAGCAACAGAATAGCATTTGTCATGAGCAATAAAGAAAACAGTAAATGAAAGTTATAAATTTGATTCAGTTAAATAATTGTTTTAAATATGTAACAATTTATAAAACATAATTCAGTGCTTGAGGTGTAAGCAGTGTCATTCAGAGTGGTTTGTTGTGTAATAGCAAGTACAGCCAGGTGGCATTTTGCCAACTCACAACTTTGGTAACTGGATTATAAAAGCAGCCATCAACTTTCTTTCATAATACGCCATGTATTCTCTGTACAGCTGCTTGCACTGAATGGTTCAGGACAAATCAATGTACCGTTACACTCCTAGTAAAAATGATGAGTGGACCAAAAGAAGTGGTCCTAACATCATATCATCAGTCTTTTTGACATTAACTTGTTAATCAGGGAGTTTTTTTTTTCCTCCTCCTAAAAGCTTACTACATTGTTCCAAAAGTGATATGTTTTAAAGTTATGTTATAGAACAAAACCTTATTACAAAGCAATTATAAAACATGGCTCTGGCATCAGATAATATATTTGTACCAATTTCAAATCTGTTAAAGTAGCTTTAAAGGCATTAAATGGTCCAGACATCTGGTTCAGTTAAGAGTTAATAATTCAGAAAATGCTAAATGGGACAGTGACGGCGCAGATCAAGGCAGATCCAGTCTCTAGCATCAGATAATATAATTGTACCAATTTCATATCTGTAAAGTAGCTTTAAAGGCATTAATGCTCCAGACATCTGGTTTTATTTAGATTTAATCATTCAGAAAATCTGCAATGACAGCAGATCCGGGCATAAATAACTTTAAATAATGCTTAGCACTTAATAGAACTGTCTTCAAAGGGTCTTACCTACACTATAGGCGAAGGATCATAGAGGGGCGTTCCATGAATTTTTCAGTCAGTCAGTACAAAGGCAGTAATGCATGGCTTTAAATGCATAAAGGACGACCTCTGGCATATTAACAGAAATCCTATCATCTGCTGAAGCTGAATGGGGGACTATTTATTATGACTATAGGATGAGAAGCCGTGGGTTGCATGACGGGTTCCTAAACAATGGGCTGCATACTGTTGGCACTCATACTCTTGGTGCTGCCAGCATTCACGAAGCCATGCCAGTAGATTAACAGACACCTTTACACCAGGGGTGCTGCACTTTGTGTAATCTGAGCTTGTTAACAACCTGAGACATTGCCTCCGTCATGAACCGTCTATTCCGTCTGTTTTCTGACACCGCAGTTTAAATTGTTTGTACTGTTGTTAATCATAAACTAAAGGTCAGCATACGTTGGTAGAAATAAGTCCCCGCAACTGTCTCCTCATTGAGATATTCCTGCACTGATTTAGCACTTCACCAAAGCTGAAAATCTAGAAACATGATGCACATTTTTTTAAAATATTCAAATAAATCGACTTCATTCTATAGGATTGTGTTAAAGGTCTTAATGATTCTAGATACGGGATTCAAGTTGCAATTCGAGTCAATTTTAACAGCCTTACTGTGTCTTCTGGTAATATGTTGTTTATGGTATGGTAGATCAGAGTAGGTTGATTGGTGATCAGTTGGAAACTATGTTGTTTTTGTCGCAATATTTGAATTACAGCCAATAAATACAACTTAAGGCACCATTTGTTATAGCATACAGAGGGTCCTACGAGTTACAACAGTCTCGACGTACGACGTTTCGAGTTTACGACACTCACTTCCACTCCCACTCGACTTACACACTGTTAGCCTTGTTCTAATGGACAATGTGGGTGAACTAGTTTGGTTGCGCACGGTGGAAGACTACACAGAATAACGCTGCGTCTGAGTGAGGGAGTTTTCCTTTTCCTATTTCTGTGGCTTAGTTGTGTTTTTATGATTTTACAGTTGTGTTAGGATCGGTAAGTGACTCAGGCTAGGGTATTTTTCAACTTACACCAAAATTCGGGTTACATCACTGTCGAAGGAACGGATCTGTGGCGTAACTGGAGGACCCTCCTGTAGTTGCATATAGTCAAGTCAAGTTTATATCTATAGCCCATTATCATACACAAAGAGCATTCAATGGGCTTTAAAGGAATAGAATAAAAATATTAATAAATTAGAAACAAGTTAAAAAAGAATTAAAGAATGCATAGTCACTACTACATTTCATATGGTTTAAACTCAGTCAAATGGATGGCATGGTAAATAACTCAACCACCCTGTACACAGAATTCTGGTAGTCCAGGGAGGAATGCTACTGCTATGAATACACACACACACACACACACACACACACACACACACATCCAGCTATACCAAAACTAGCGTAAAATATATACATAATATAATTAAAATATCAATAATGAGGAGGTAAAATCAGTCAGCTGTAGCACAGCATCGTCTCCAATAAACTTACATAGGTTCGACAAGTTTGTCCCGCACATGCCACAGATGTTCGATTAGATTAGGATCTAAGGAATCTGGAGGCCACGTCAATGGCTTGAACTCTTTGTCACGTTCCTCGAACCATTTATGAACAGTGTTTGGAGTGTGGCAGGATACACGAGGCCACTCCTATCTGGGAATATTGTTGTCCTAAAGGGGTTTGTCACAATGTTTAGGTCGGTCGACAATGTTATGTAGTAACATCCACATCCCTCATGGGTTAACATGGGTACTCTGGCTGTGGCTACACAGCTCCATACGCAGCAAGCTGTGTTATCCACTTCACCTGTCTGTGGGTTTAATGCTGTGGCTGATCAGTGTATATAATAGTAACAATGCTAAATGGCTGTCATGATTACTTGAATGCTGAACATTGTATCTGCAACTGAACAAGGGGGCACTATTAGCACTCATCACTTTTGATTTCGTACATAAGGGAGAGGAAACCCACATCAATAGATTCTCAGTTTTAAATATTTAACCCTTAGAACACGAGCGGCACAGATCCATGCTAGAAGTGTAATGAATGGTAATTTGTTGTCATATGGCCAAACATCTCCTTATATGGAAGTTCCTCTGGTTTGTGTTGATGCTCGAGGTGTCCAAGGTCACGCTGAGCTTTGTTTGGTGTTCCTGTGTCACGTAGAACCAGTTATTGTAATTTTAAAAACATATTATTATTATTATTAGTAGTAGTAATTATAATAACCGCCACTGGGGTTTTAAAAATGATGTCACACACAAATGAACATAAAAAACCAAAATGCCCAAATGTCTTATATTTTAGGTCTTAGAAACAAATAGAAAAAACACAAGAGCTTTGAACCCAGGATAACTTTCAGTCTCCACTCAAGTGAGTTTGTTGAAATCAGATTTTACTGATCTGCTGTAAGAGTTTTAAGGGTTGAAATATAGGCCGAACGTATTTTAGATGTTTTATGTCAGTAATTCTTAATAAATTACAAGTGCACTGTTTTTATCTATTTATACAGTTGTTGAAATATGATGAATAATTTTTTGTAATTTTATTATCTGGATGCTGTAAGGTTTTCCTGTGTCATTTTAGCATCATTTACAGCTCTGTTCATAAGCTTAATCAGTTTATATACTTCTATCTGTTTGTTTTATATTATTGCAAACGAACGGATTCCAAAATTAATTAGTGTATAAACTGTACCCTGGAGTTGTTCAGAGGTATGAGTGGTCGTAGATAGTCTGGGTATCAGTGTGACACAGTAGTGTAAATCAGAATGAATGAGCCGCACCTGTGCTCTCAACTGGAGAAGAAAGGCATCCCTCTAGCACCTGCATTCTGCATTCTTTAGCTTCAAAATATGTGATTTTGGCAAGGCTACAAAGAACAGATCTGTGATTAAGCACTTTCCTTCAGTTTGGGTTCTGATTAGCACTAATGCATTTGACTGCAGACAAGGCAAGGCAGAGTAACCAAATATGAAAGACCTTTAAAACAAAATACATAGAAGTGCGTGTAAATTAACGTACATGACCTCTTTACATACTGTTCTACATGTGTTAAATCTCATGTGTGTGTTTTCACCCTTGCGTCCCCCGCCCCCCCTCTAGGAGCCTTTCTCATCCCTTATGCCATCATGCTTTTTCTGTGTGGGATCCCGTTGCTCTTCATGGAGTATGCTGTTGGACAGTACACTCGCTTGGGGCCTGTTCATGGACTGGCCAAAATCTGCCCCCTTCTCAAAGGTGAGTGGTTTGTAGGCACCAGTAGTCAGATGGTTTGGTCACACGCCATAGACCTTCACGCCCCCTTATATGCATATGCTGTCCAGCAAAAAGACAAGAAAGTTTCAAATCTGGTGCTGTGTTTTTTTAGCCCAGTCGGCCATCCGTTCAGAGACTTTTCATCTTATTTACCTCATTAAAATCCGCCCCTCTCAGTCTGTATGCATGCATGTCAACCACTCAGGAAGCATTTATAGGGCAAAGGCATTGAAAAACAAATAGAAAATGTTTAGTCATCTTAAAACACTACTAACAGATCAAAATTAACAACTTGAAAACAGTTAAAAAGAAAACAATGAAGGTAAAACTAAAAAAATAGAATTTGGGTAAAAAATCTAATTAGCCATTTACATTTTATTAAAAAATAATTTAAAAAGTAAACCAACATAAAATGAAAAAGAACAAAAAAAAAAATTTAAATAATAAAAAAATAAATGTTCTCCTCCTGTGCTGAAATGCTGATCCTAGGCCTATTACCTGCAGCTACTAAAATTTTTGGGGATATATTTAAATCAGCAAGGCATTTAGATTATTTTATGTGCTAAAATCTGTGAATCATGATGAATCCAATTAAATCTATAGACCCAGGGATGGTTCCAGAAAAGATTAAACTTGTCAATTAAAGTTTAAAGTCAAACTACTGTGACGTTTTTAGAGACCTCTACCCAGGTGTGGACTATCAAGGGAAATGTGTGGTGGTGGTCTGGGTTGGAGAGCATCACTTCTCCTACTCGGAGGGTCTCGCTGGGGTGGCTGTGGGTCTCCACTGTAGAGATGGAGTGGTTCAGGACTAAAAGAATGACTGAAGAGCTCACCCGAATATACAGAGCTGATAGCTCTTTAACCATGCAATGTATTGGAGAGGAAGGAGTGACATCTCCAGCTCCTCCACTATAAAAACTGGTTCCTGGATTTTTTTGGTTCTGGGTACCACCATGAATGGCTCAGCCTGGTGTGGCCAGCGTTCAGCTTCTATCCAAGGCCTGGGATCCTCAGCCTGGACTAATGCAGCAGCTGCATGTGGAACATGGCGGTAAATGCAAAAGCAACAAAGATTCAAGGACATCCTCTTTTAAGAAGATCATTTATTCAATAGAGTGAAGAGATTCTTCCTTCCAGTTAAGAGATCTCCTGGCTTAGCCGTGCACAGCTGTACTGGAGCGCTGACTGGAGGCGTTGTAATAAATATTAAAATGAGGCCAAGTAAATAAACAGTTCGTAGATTAGACCAATCTGCTCATGTGAGTAAAAATAAACTGAAAAGCCTTCAAAAGAAGTCCATGTGGAATTCTAGCGATTAGGTGACTGAGTATAAACCGTGGAAGTTTGTAACACAAACAAGATGAAAACTGTACGAACATATTCTTTACTTATGAAAATAAATGCGGCCGCCACATCCAAGCACAATATTAAAGAAGAAGATTAGAAACATATGAAAATATATATTTATGCCATTAAAGGGTTAAAGGAAATGTGCTATTGTGACAAAGTCTGTCTAATCTGCATAGTCAGCATCATACTTCACACAACAGGACATATCCTTCATCTTTTATTTGCCCGGGTAGGGTGGGCTCAGGTTTTCGGATTAATATGTCACTGATAGACCTTGCTTAGATTTTATGATGTTTTATGATGTTAGCCAGTTTTTTTTTTACACATTAAGTGTTTTATTGGTGTATTGTTTATTCTGTAATACATAATGGCCGTTCACAATATACAGTATATACAACATAACCATCGGATGAAAGTCTGAAAGTTTATTACCTGTTTTTCAAAGTACTGCAGGTATAGCTGTTTCATTTTTACTATAGCTGTGTATTACTTGCTGTGCACTACGTGCTCCTTACAAGCTGTAAATAGTGAGAGGAGAAATGGATCAGAGTCCAGTAGGTCAGTGGTACATTTGCTAATCACAACAGCTTACCTTCCACAGAGCTGTTTTGTTTCCTGCCCTATAACTACATGCATCACTGAGGGGAAATATGAATGATATGATCCAACAACTGGGTCCAAAGGTATAAAAAAAAATTCTAGTTGATTCATATTTAATTTATTTAAAGGCGTCAGGAAAAACAAAAAAATGGATGATATGCTGATATGTATTTTCACAATAATATATACAGTATATTATACTACATATTGTCACAATTACGAAAATCTTTACTGCCAGTGTACATAGGTTGGGCCCTAGAATGATAGGTAATCATAATAATTGACAATCAGTACTCTAAATTGTTTGACATTTCTCTTTAATCATTTCAAATCCTGAACGTAAACCAATGAACGTTTGAAATCCAAATCATTCTCAATACTGAGTTCACATTGTTCATCTGTTAATTATTTTGACGGCACTCGTTTTTGTCATTTTTGCTGGACTGTGTTCGTTGATCTTGATAAAGCACATGCCATCGCCCTTTCCTTTTTTCTTTCTTTTTTTTTTATCTTCCACATGCTTGGGTGCCGAGTGCAAGGTTTTCTCCTCACGTGTAATTGGTCTGTCGCTAGCTGGGATGACACCTGATGGCCTGTTGATGGTTGATCACTTGGTAGTGCTTGGGCAACATGAGCCGCTCAGATTTCAGTACATTCGATCCCTGTAACTCCATCGCTTGTAAAACGTTTTCATCTGGGAGTAAGCCCAATGATTGTGTGAAAGGAAATGTTTGTAGCAACAAAGAAAACTGAGCGACTGAGGGGGGGCTTCTGATCCTCAGCCAAGACTAAGCACTTAAGACTCCAGAGACAGTTGGTTTGATTCCAGATATTTTCAGCAGACTAGTATTTTTAGCGAGGCCCATGTTTGCCTAGGCTGTACAAACATTTTCAAATACCTCAGTATGTAATTTAATCAAACTGATAACCGGATATTTACTTTGTAAAAACATGCCTGTGCTGCATTGTAACAGCAACTTTAAGTCCGTCAAGAAGGTTCCACAATATTCTGTGTACATGAGTACATGTAAGATGCAGTGATGTTAGAATATTTGCAAACCTCTTAGAAATGGCAATATACAAACTTTTAAACTACCTGCCTAGTAACATGTAGATCCTCCTCATGCCACCAAAACAGCTCTGACACGGTGTGGACTCCACAAGACCTCTGAAGGTGTGGTGTGGTGTTAGGCACCAATATGTTAGCAGCAGTTCCTTTGACTTCCACCACCAACTTGCCATCTTTCCACGATTCCTCAAACTAGGTTACCATTTTCCATTGCTCCATGGTTCAGTCCTGATGGCCACATGCCCGTTATAGGCATTTTGGGCGTGCAACAGGGGTTAGCATGGGCACTCAGTCCAAGGGGACCGCACCAGTTATTTAAAGTAAAATTTAAGACTCTTAGTTAAAGGTTTTAGGTTACATTTATGCAGAAAATTTGAGAATTATCAGGGAATCATCAAGGGTTCGCAAACATTCTAGTGCCGCTGTAAACACTCTTTGACACTGAGCAGCATGTTTTGACATGGTAAATACATGGTCATTTCTCACAACTGTGGATCTAAAAGGGTTCAACCATCAATGGTCATCAGGCTTTCTTAGGTTTTTGATTAAAGGTCTTGCTTTCATTTGCTCTAACTCCAGACTTCTCTCCTTAGTTTTTTATCTCCTCAAAGACAGAGATAGTCTACCCGGTCAAATCTTTTGGGTTCATCACTTGATATATCGCTCATTTCAGTCTATAACGGCTCCTTGCTTACAGAGGGACTGATGCAGGTAGTTCTTTCTGTATGTTATTTTGATTGTCATTTTGATTGAAAGTTTGTTTTGTATTATATTCACAAACATGTGATTTAAAACCTATTTATCGTAATCTCCTAGACTCCACAGTGGCATACGGTATGATGACTAATAGATTAGTATTATGTTCAATGACTGCTGTGAAGTATAATGACTGTAATAAACTAACCAGTTGTTTCCACTGTTTGGCCTAAAAATACGCACTTCTTTTAAAGGCATTTCCTGTTGTAATCTAAAGGACTGGGACAACACTGGGGTCAGATGGCTTAATGAGACACCTTCAAGGTTGCGGTTTACTTGTTCAAATGGTGTGTGTGTTTGTGTGTAGAACTAGTAGAAGTAATTAGACCCTATCAGATGTTCATTTAAAGGATCTATACCATGGCCCCGCCCTTAGAATTTGAGATAGTATGTTAACATAAAAGTTTCCAAACAAAACATTCACTCCCCAGACAGTACAGTTCTATATGGAAACCAAGCCAAACCATTTTGAAATCTGTTGTTTTGAGATGTGGCCCTTTTACGTTTATCAACATTAATCAAAGGGTTGCTCAGTGGTAATGGTTAGTGCTTTTACATCATAAAAAGAAGGTCCTGAGTTCAAATCTCGGCGTCCAAGGGTCCTTTCTGTTCGGAGTTTGCATGTTCTCCCTGTGGCTGTGTGGGTTTTTCCAGTTTCCTTCCACAGTCCAAAGACATGCATGACAGGTGAACTGGAGATGCCAAACTGCCTCTAGGTGCAGTTTGTCTTTGTGTCTGCCCTGCAATGTATTGGTAACCTGTCCAGCCACTGAGAACTGGGTTAGGGGTAAAGGACGTGGATGAAGAATGAATAAACATTAATCAAGGAATGTTTCAGTGTGGACCACATTTTAAGTGGGGGTAGTAGTGTCCTAGTGGGTAGGATACTTTCCTCTGGACCAAGAGGCCATGGGTTCGAATCCTAACTTCAGCATACCACCACTGGGTTCCTGAGCAAGACCCTTAACCCCAAGTTGCTCCAGGGAGCCTGTCCCCTGTAGTTACTGAGTGGGAGTCGCTCTGGATAAAAGCGTCTGCTAAATGCAGTAAATGTAAAAGAGGCACAGTACAAGGCAGCCAATCAAAACAGGTAATTTACAAAGGATTTACGGACAGTGAGCCTAATTAGAACCAATAAAGCTTCTGAATCTCAGAGGCTCTTGCTTCTCTAAGACTTTCGATTCTCTGAAGATTTTAATTCCCTGAAGCTCCTGATTCTTTGCGGCTATTGTTTCTTTGACCCTCCTGATTCTGTGATGCTAATAATTCTCTGAAGCTCCTGATTTCTGAGACTTGTGAGTCTCTTAAGCTCCTGATTTCTAAGGCTCCTGATTCTCTGACAATCCTGATTCTCTAAAGATCTTTATTCTCTGAGGCTTCTGATTTTCAAAGGCTTGTGTTTCTCTGTTTCTCTTGATGTGCTGATGTTCCTGATGCCCTTTATTCTCTTAGGCCCCTAACTCCCTGGGGCTCCTGGTTCTCTGAGCCTTGCTTTATTGCATGGTCTGTTCCCCAGCATAGGGCTTTATGGCTTTATGGTTTTAGAGCTTTGGGAATTTTTTGGTTGACCTCCGTCCAACAGGACGGAATCCAAAAACAGCACCGCCATGCTATGCAGAGCCAAGTTTTGGGTGGTGAGGGAGAAGCATCTAATGAAAATTTCTGCTGAGTGTTTCCAAAAGGGAAAGCCTTGGCCGAAGCCAAGCGGCTTAACAGTGGGCTGTCCGGTAGAATGCCTGATCTGAGGACTTAGGCCATCAGTGCATGGGTCGGTCAACACACAGATTCTGGTCAGAGATACCACTGTACACTTGTGATTTCTGCACTGTCATCACTATTCACCTCTAACTGCTAAGTGCAGCTTGTATAGATAATCTGCACCATTGCTTATGAGGCCAAATGATCCTAAAACTCATTATAATTTGCTGTGGAAAGAGTTTCTTCCAGGGCGATAAATATATTTTTTTAATCATTCAAGGCCATCTGTACACTTTTTAAAATGGTTCCTTTATGGTTCTTGGCTTGGACAAACAATTTTTGAGATTCTGAAAGGTCATTTACCATTACATCCATTGATGATAATGTTTTTTTCAAAGATCTATCCATTGAAAGCTTCTTTAGGGAGCCAGAAGTGATTCTACCATGACGTTTATCCAAAAAGCTATATATTTAAAATCACAAGAGGTCAGACAGTAAAGAGCGATCCTTGAACCCACTACTCATGAGTGTCACATGGCGACGGAGCTAAATGCTGTGAATGTTTCACACCATTCAGGAAGACTCATGCCTTTGTTTAGGCTATATGCCTTTATGCTTGAAAGATATAGGGTGAAGTTTGCTCATGCAGTTACACCCATTTAAGCACACAGTTCCACCAGTGAAAGGGGTTTGATGCAATTTAAAATAATATCAATCATCTCACAGTTTCCATTGCCCAGTTGCAGGAGCAATTAAGAAAGTTACTTCCAGTATTTAGCTCAGCTGGTTGGTAAAACCCAGACACTTTCACTTACCTTCATTTCCTGCAGCTTTAACAGGTTCTCATGGGGAAGGGAAACCTTCTCTTAAGGTTTGTACTTTGGGAGAAAGAGCCTCAGGAGTTTCATGCGACTTTGGCCCAACTCCTCAAAATATGTCATGCTTTACACATGGTGGAACAATTGTGTTCCAATCAAAACATACTGTAAGGCTCTTAAGTACAGTTAGTGTGTTTTGGGAGCCACAGTCAGCATTCATAAATGTTCAGACTTTTAAACCTTATCCTACTTTATTGGATTCTGTAATGAGGTCCATGTGGAAAAAAGTTTTTTTTTTTTTTTCTCACATAAGAGTAAGCTCAGAATATCTGATGTGTAAAGGGTCTGGAACCCCTATAAATCGTCAGTTGGCACTATGGTTAATGTACAGTAGGACTATCTGAAGTCGCTGTATCTTTCGTTACAAATTTCATTCAGTAAAATTTAATGTTTGCCTGTTAAAAATGAGTATAAATGAATATTACAAATAAATGAGTATTATAAATAGGCACTAAATTACTCTATCGCATGTCCCTAGATTGTTGAATGTTGGTAGAATATTCCTTAGGGTCCCCAAATGTTGTGGGCAGAGTCAGTGGTTACAATGGTGAGAAATGACTTGCTTGTTAAGAAGTTTATCGCTCGATAATGATTCAAGCCTGAAGAAAAAAGCAGAGGCTGTCTGATGTGAGCACTGTTCCTCCGGTAGGTCTAACATATTTCACTGTCTATTTAAAACCTACACCAACAGTATTAGCTTCCACTTCTGCTAACGAGCCTTAGCTGTAGTATTTACCCACTTGGAAGTGTGTCCTGTCAGCAGTTAAAGGATGCTGAAAGGGCAACAGTGACTTTGCCTACCGACTAACACTTCCTCCACCTGTGCGTCCCCAGGTGTGGGACTTGCTACAGTGGTCATTTCTTTTGTGCTGGCCACCTACTATAACGTTCTGATCGCCTGGGCTCTCTACTACCTCTTCAACTCTTTCGGCTCCGCTTTGCCATGGCAGTCCTGCAATAACACCTGGAACGCGGTCGGCAACTGCTCCACTGGCTTCACTGGCAATGCCACTCACCTGCAGTCGGCCAGCCAGCAGTTCTTTGAGTGAGTGAAAGGTGTACATGTGTCATCAAACAAGCACATTGTCTGAAACAGATGTCTACATTTATATATTGTTGTATTTTTGGAGGAGACCATACTGCTAGATTTATAACTGTTCCGAACCCAAGTGCATTTGGTTTTTGTTTGTTTTTTTTCAGTCATAAGCTGCTGGAGATGACCAGCGGTATCGAAAAGGCTGGAGGGGTTCGCTGGGAGTTGTTTGGACTCCTTGCACTGGCCTGGCTCATTATCTACTTCTGCATATTCAAAGGAGTCAAATCCACAGGAAAGGTCAGATTTCCCCACTCCACAGAGCATCACTTGATACAGTAGACACATCAGGGGCCACACCCATCCATGGTGACTTTGCAAGACAAATAAACAGATAATGCTTATGACCAGAAAGTTCTATTTCAGCCAGGTGGCAGCATAAAGAAACTGTAACAAGATATACCATCTCCCCGATCTTGTTCATCATGGGAATGACCCTGATCATTTCAGAAGGCAGAAAAGAGTCAAAAGAACCAAAGGACTGCTGCAACACAGACAGCAGTCAGACGTTTCATGGATTACCTTACTGTAACAACACCAACCTCTGTGCAGGCAAGATGGACCACTTGGGCAAAGATGCAAGGGGTCAAGGTGACTGATGATCTATAAGAGCAAACCAAGTGAAAGGTTCAAGCTACTGTTTCAAGGAGAGGTGAACCCAAGCATACAAGGGAACCCATGCAAATACCTTGTAAATTATATGATGATACTCTGACAGATAAAAACAGCATCTCCAGTACAGAAGTTAATGAGTGACTAAAGACAATTTACTACTCTGGCCTGCCTGGAAAAAAGTGTTGGGTCTACCAACATGGCCTGCTTCAAAGACTTCCATGGCTCCTCACAATGTGTGAAGTACCTAAACCATCAACTGAAGGAGTGAAGGTGAAGATCAACCAGCGGTAAACAACCTTTGTAGATGTCAGGGCGTGCTTCCATGTTTTACAAATCTATAGGGCTCCACATGTGGACCTCTCCATCTCCCCTTGTCTTCTGTTGTTAAAGATTCCAAAGTTTCCAAGTGCAGACTTTCATTAACATATTGGAACTCTAAAGACCAACTCGTCAGGGCAGCAGGTAAAAAAACGGGGCCTTAAACATTGGATTCGACAAGGCAGAATGTTTTCAAAACCAGAGATACAATTGAAAACCTCTGCAGAAAACAAGGGTCAAGTCCACTAAAAGGCTAAAAAGAACCATGATCTAAGGATGAAGTCTGAAGTCTTGAATAAGCTCAATCCATCAAGTCAAGGTTCTTAAAGTCACCTATTCAAGATGGGACGTCTCTAAGAGATATAATCACTGAACTGTCTCGGCTGGAGCCTTTTTGTATTTGCTTAGGTCAGGAATAAAAGAGGACCCCTTTGTAAGTTTTGTGGTGCTAAAAGAATTATAGCACGCTTCCTTTCGGGGTAGGACACACTTTTGACTCAGAGGAGATATAGATGGTGCCATGACAAGTCATTGGGACTGCTTGCAGACGTCTTCAACAGAGCAAGAACACACCCTGCCAAAACAAAACCACTGCTGAACACCAGCACATTTGTAAAAGAAGGTCAGAGCCCTGTTGCCCAGGATGAACCCAAACAGGATCTACTGCAGTCAATGCAGGGATGGGAAATGAAGTCTGAACTCGTGAGAGGCGGAACTGTCCACGCATTGCTATGTGGTCTCTGGAGGACAATCGTCTTGGTGGAACTAACCGTCCCATGGGAGGATGGTTCATGGGATGTGGCAGAAAATGTAAATGGTTCAACAATGTAACTATTTACAGTGAAAGTGGGATGGTGAGGACTCAATCAGTGTGGAATCTGATGACAAAAGTAGGAGTGAAACCACAAGAGAAAGGCCACTGTTTGAAGGTTGGGAGAAGTGGCCTCCTGTTGGTTCTGGCATAAGAGGGAGGACACTAGCTGGAAGGAGGTGAGGGACAGTGACTTGGCCACCACTTCTGACCCACAAACTAGAGAGTGTTGAGAAAGTTTGGCACCACCTGATGACCTCTCCTCCTGGCCAAGGCTACATACTTTAGAAATGAGTATAAATGCATCTTTGATGTAAAACAAATCATATTAGTAGCCTTGAAAATGGTTTGTGTCATGATACTGAAACTTCTCCATTAAACTAAAAAAAAAAATCCATTGTCTCAGGCCATCTTAGGGGAGAAATGAGTTCAATCCATGGGTGTTTTCTTTCAATTTAAGAAAGCAAAGCAGCTGTATATTAATCCCTCTCATCCTCCTCACTCAGCATTTTGCATCCTGCCCTCAGGCTGAAGACTGAAAGTTCCCATGGGCAGGAAGAGCATATAAAAATTCATTTCAGCTGTATTCTTTATGAATAAGCACAACCTTTTTTTGAATCTGTAGACCAAAACCATTCTTCGGAGCTACCTGACCTTGTTTATTTAAATTTTTTTTGCATTTTTAGCTAATTATTTTTCCAGTAACACTTTACAAAACGTTATTCTATTTAATTTTATTTTGTATTCTATTTCTGTAAAGCACATTGAATGACCTTTTGTGTATGACAATGTTCCAACTAAATAAACCTGAACTTAAATTTCAACTTGAACCATCAGCACACACAAAACAGAAGAATCCTGAGAATGTTATATTATGAACTTTTAAATACTTGTGTTTATTGTAGAAAGTGGATGTTTACTCTGGTTTTCCTAATTCCTTATTTTTATTAAATTTTCTCCATAGGTTGTGTATTTCACTGCAACCTTCCCGTACTTCATGCTCTTTGCTTTGCTGATCAATAACGTCCAGCTGCCTGGAGCAAAAGATGGTATCCTGTTCTTCCTCATGCCCAACTGGAGCAAGCTCCAGGAAGTGCAGGTGAGCTTGAGGTGCAGCAGTGATTGCCTGAATTGCTTTGCAACCTGCAAAATTGTCGCTCAGATAAGTGGATCAGTGGCTCATGTTAAAGAAAACATTTTATCTATATTAGCCTTGTCGCTAAATATGTCTTGGCAATGTTTGGTATAAGGGTAAGGTTTTTCAGAGAATCGTTTTTTAAAAGCAGAGCCTAGAGTTTCTTAATGTTCACAGTTTTTTTGGCTATGTGAGGTTAAACCAGAAGTTTTATCTCACTTAACAGAAATTGTTAAACCCAATGAATTTTAAAACACAAACCAAATATCGCTTATATCAGAGTGATGCAAGCTTGGGACAGCTTTCAGCTAACTTTTTTCAAACGTTTAAATGTTTCTGTTGAGCCAGTGGCATGTATCAGTATATTTACAGGTCATTTGGAGAATGTTAAGCATGAAATGGCCTGATAAATGCTAATCTAACCTGTCTTCTCTTTAAGGTGTGGGTGAATGCAGCCGCACAGATATTCAACTCCATTGGGATTGCCTTTGGGTCAATGATTTCTATGGCCAGTTACAATAAGTACAACAACAACATCCTCAGGTGGGGAATTTTAAAACATAAGAAAAGTGTTGGTGGTCTTAAATTGTTTTTTTTTTTTTTTGTGAGGAATTAAATAAGATTCTAAATGATTCTTAGCTAGGGTGAAAGAAAAAAGTTGCTGTAAGACAGTTATACTATGTGGAGGCTCTTTAAACGTTAAAAAAGGTTTAAAATAATTTTGTTTTCCAAATAAATCACAGTATGAAATGTGGCATTTATATTACTGTAAGCTACCCTACCCTGTGGAGTTTTTATGGATGCTACTGATCCATTTCTGGCCTGCACACGTGTTTTCTTGGGTTAGAGTAGTGAAGCCTGGGTCTAGGGCCCTCCAGGATTATCAACAGAGAACCATTTTGCCACCTTTATGTGTGTAAATGACATTAAGAGAATGAAATTCATATTTTCTGGTCAATGCCATGTTTGACCCCCTTGTCTCTTTCTTTATAGAGACACATTTGTTGTCTCTCTGGCAAACTCTGCTACCAGTATCATAGCAGGGTTTGTGATCTTCTCTGCGCTTGGGTACATGGCACATATTCATAACCTGCCTGTGGATGACATCGCTACTGATGGTAAGCCACATTTTTTCCTTTGCCTTTTTTCTAATTTTCTTTCATAGTAAGAATTTAGGCTTTAAATAGGCTTTCAGTCAACTAGTTTTCATGCATCAATGTTTTTCCATGACAGTATTCTAACACAGATCCAAAGCAGCATCAGGAATAATTGGAGGAAGAGAGCAAAAATTCATCTTTAAATACATAAATAGCTGGTGGTATACAGATAGCTAAAATAAGCCAAAACATTTGCTGTTGGTTTTCTGATTAAACTAAATTATTGTTTTGCCAAGTAAGAGCAAAAACTGTGCTCTGCAAGAAATATTAAGGAATATAAACTCCTTTCTGTAAGGAATATTAAGGAATATTATGCAGTGTTCACTAACCTTCCGGAACAGAGGCAGTTTGCCCGCGGTGCTGCCTCGAGGCCGACAAGAAAATTCCACATTTTTAGATAGGTGGTGATGAAATGTGCCTAACAAAGAGGGTTTATTGTGCTAAACACAGCAAAATGAGTGTAGGAGACAGAACAGGTGTGGGAGAGTTTGACAGGGCTGGAGGAGTAGAGAGAAAGATATTTATTCACTAAAAGAATGTTTGTGTCCTTGAGAGACCTGCTCTTTCTCTCTCTTTCTCTCTGTTCTCAGTGGAAAACCACCGTGAGACATTAACCTGCTGCAGAGCTGGCCAGGCTCATACTGACAGACATATATCTGCTTACTCAGCAGTGGAGCACACAGTATTTGTTTCTGAAGTCTTCATTTGAGCTAATGAACAATTGCTGTCAGGCATATTCTCATTCACAGAAGTAATGGATGGCATACATTCAAAGTCTACTGTAAACAAACAGGGACTATTAAAGTATGTTTATTTCCAAAGTCCGATAGTTCAGACCTGTCCTTGTCCCTGATGGTGTCTTTCTTTTACTTGTTGTCTTTTCCCTGTTTGGCTTGAGACATTTTTTATTGTGGTCTCTGGTTGTGCCGATTGCTGTGGGATTGTATTTCCGTCTGGATGGACAGATATCACCTTACTTTGTGACGTATAGCAGAATGTAATGTAAGAAGTTGTCTGTTATTTGTGTGTGTGTGTGTGTGTGTGTGTGTGTGTGTGTGTGTGTGTGTGTGTGTGTGTGTGTGTGTGTGTGTG
>JBBIGA010000040.1:4478379-4490723 GCA_037576975.1 Alestes dentex
CAGCACTCCCCCCCCCGGGAACCTTGACAGATACCAGCCAGCACTCCCCCCCGGGAACCTCGACAGAGACCAGCCAGCACTCCCCCCCCGGGAACCTCGACAGATACCAGCCAGCACTCCCCCCGGAACCACAAGTGATACAAGCCAGCACTCCCCCCCTCCCGCACCCCGTCCCTGCCCCCGCCCCACGCCCCCCTGGAACCACGAGCGATACCAGCCAGCATTTTGCAAAATCCTTTTATTTTGAAAGTTCATTGCCTTTTTTGTGTTTTTGTGCTTGTGGGTGCACGTAGCCCGCAGTCTCGACTGGTTTTCGCGTGGGTCAGGCATTGCATTACTTTTATCTATATTATATGGACAAAAGTATTAGGACGTCTGACCATTACACCAACAGGGACTTTAATGACACTGCATTCAGATACTGCATTGGTCCCCCTTTGCAGCTGCTATAATGCTCTGGATTCTGAGGAGAACTTGTTTTCCAAAAACAAACTAGATAAAACATGAATGCCCTGCAGTGGCGAATCGCTTTGGTTTTATATTTGATTTGATTACATTAATGTTTAAGTTGAGATTTACAAGAAGTATTTGAACTGTAACTGTGTAACTGTATTAAAGGGAACATTGCTGTTAAAAAGCTCCTTAGTTGTTTAAAGTGTTTGCAAACCAAATGTTATTGTGGTTTTGTTCATATAGCAGTACTTTAAAAATGAAAGTGCGCAGTGCACTGCTTTTGAATTCATTATTTAATTTTGCGAATAACAATGCGATTAAAATTTTAAATGTTTCCCAGCATTTATATATATGTATATATATATATATATATATATATATATATACATATGATCAAAGGGCTAAATTTCTCAGTTAAAATGTTTCCATTTGACAACTTACAAACTGTCCACGGTGGATTTTACAAGCAGGCCCACCTGCTCCTTTCCTGCTCCAGTCAGTTCAGCCAGATAAACATTCTGGTCCGTTGCTTTTGTCCTAACAGCAAGCATGGTTGAGGATATAAAATCAGTACTAAAAAAGGGGCCTTCCATGATCAAACAGGGCAGAAACGCAAGCAGTAGTATACGATTAAAGCCGACATGCAAAAAAAAAAAAAAGTCTCTGTCTAGGTCTGTGGTAACACGTGTGCTGTGTTATTTCCCCTCAGTGCTCGGGGGCTGTGGCAAAACTGTGCTTTATGGGGGAAGTTAGAGAGACTTTGAGCATATAATGTTTTGCTGTGGAGTTCTTAATTAACATAGAACCTGACCTTAGGTGGAGGTTCCTCAGACTTTAAAATGGTTCTTTACCCCTGCATATTTCGTTTACAGAGATTATTACAGAACCCTACTCTTGAAATTCTCTTTAGGGACCCAATAGTAGGTCTTTTATGGCATCACTCCATAGATCTTCTTTTGGCACTTTTATTAAAGAACGTTTCTACAATCCTAGGATGAATTCCAAGCAGAAATCAGGTGTGGACTTTTAGTGTAATTGCACAGTCCAGCCTGCAGGCAGAACAAATTTACTCTTACAAAACAGGATGGCTGCAGTGTCATCACGCCTAACCACTTTTGGTTACCCAAGGCAAAGGTGAGGAGATAAAGGTCAGAGGCCTGCATTCTCTGCTCTGTTAAAGCTACTAAACCTGATAATGAACTGCTGAGTACTGAATTGCAGGTAAGATGTTGTGTGCTTGAGCACTGATGTGTAAATGTAAATGTAAATTCTCACAAAGTGGAGAACCACTCAGAGAACCTAGGATGCAACAGTTGTTCAGTTTTAACTAATATGTGTCGTGTGGGCATCAGTTCTGAGTCAAACAGGCGAAGGCAGGCCTTGTTCTCAGTTTCAGCAACAGTCATCTCAAACAAGGCCTGGCACGCAAATAGTAAAGGCCTCAAATGTCACGAAAGATCCAGAACTTGATCAGTTCATAGGAACCAATGATCAACCAACTAAGAAAAGTTGGTGGAACGTGAAATATCTTTGGCCTCAAGATAAGTTGCAACAGGAGCGGTTTTAGTCTGAGAAGTCCGGAAGGGCGTTCCAGTCACATCTAGGCAAATGTGTGTGCAATCGACCAATAGGCACAATGCAATAAACTCTGATGCACTGGAAATCTTGTGATATTCTGTGCTGATGGTGCTGGTGGTTTTTTTGCTCTTTCTTGCAGAGCATCTTTCTGACCAATTTATACCCCCTATAACACACCCAGCAACATTTGTAGCATTCTTTACTCGTTTGTGCAAGCCTCGCAGAATGTTGGTAAAAATGAGCATTGAATGTAGTAAAGAAATGATTAAAAAAACGTCATTTCAACCTAACATTTATTGATCCTTCACTGACACAATGATGGATTGTAAAGTGACGAACGCCAAGAGGATTGGCTGGTCTTCTGTTAAGTCACATTCCAGCTGCCACATATGAAAAACAGCACCTTGTAAAACTGTGAAACTCGTTACAGAACAAACTGATATTTTACTAAAATACATTACATGTTAATTTACAAAAATGAGTTGTGTTGAACAATCTTAGTATGGTTTTTCAGTACAGTTTACGATGTAGAAGTGCTGTCACTGCTTCAATAGTTTTAGATGGGGAACGTAATACCAGGCATAAATACAGGCATAAATACACACTTTTTGCCATTGGAAAGTGAACGAAGAGTACCTGTAAAACCAATTTTAGATATATAATTGGGGTAACTGGGGTAGAGTTGAATATCTGTGCTCATTTCCAACCTTCCTAGTTCCAATTATCTGCATAAACCTGGTTTGGTAGCTCAGCAAAACCCCAGCCTTATAAAGTGAAGCTAAACTCAGCTACACAATAAAACATAAGAGGGAGTGCTATACCATGAATATTGGCATGACAATGTACATTGAGTGTATTTTTGCAATTTGACCACAGTTTATTTTTAGATTCTGAACAATGATCATCAGATATTAGCTCTCAGCCCATCAAAATTTGTGCAATTCGACCTCAGTTTGGATTTAAATCCTTGTTTTATTTTTTAGATTTTGATTTTCAGATATCAGCTTTTACAGAAAGCCTCTCAGCCAAACACATTGCAAGGTCAGGTCCAACTGTGGTATAATAGCCATCCGGGCAAACAGAATTCTTCATCAGCGTCTCGTCAAGCAAAGTTGCTAAGAAAGGACGAACATGGACAGACCAACTGAAAATGCATGTTGTTTTACGAAAACAAATACTGTAAACGGAACACTAAAATGTCTGTTCTGTTTTTCTTGCGTTTGGCAAACGTCTCTACTGGTTGCCCCAGCTGTGCAGGTCCTGGTAGACTTTGTTTCTGGGCAGTTTGTGATAATGAGAGCAGACTGTGCACACTCTCTCCCTCCAGTCTGTGTAAAGTTTCACTTCGTGAGTGTCGTGCCATTTGAAGTAGGATTCGTAACTCTGTCTGTCAGAGGCCACCTGCCTCAGAAAGGCGGCCAGCTGCTTGACGCTCGTGAAGTCGTCCACATGGATGAACGCCTCAGGAGGCACCATCAACTCGTAGTTGGCTTTAGAGGGTCCAAGCACCACTGGGACGCTCCCTGCTTGCAGTGAGTTGCGCCACAGTTTCTCCGTGATGTAGTCTCTGTGCACCGAGTTTTCGAAGGCCAGGTAGAAGTAGCATCGAGAAATAGTAGTGAGTAGGGCTTTGTCAGAAAGTGGCCTTTTGTTCCAATGACCATACACCTTAATTAGACCTGCTGGAATGTAGTTCTTCAGTTTCTGGTACACCATTGATCTTTGGTGGTGGTCTTTGTACTGACTGACCACCCAGGCCACTAGACAGTTTCGTTTTTCCGGTATGAGGTATGTATCGTTGCTCTTCCTTGGGACCAGCTTTCCATAAGGCATGAAGATGTCCGCGTCGCGTCGGTAGCTCATGGTCCAGTTGAACAAGCCATTGTAATCTCTCAGGTTATGGTTATTAATCGGAGGCTCCAGCGACAACCAGAGCCACTTTTGCCTCGGCGGTCGCGGCAGATCCAGCGGCAGCTTGGAGCGGCCTGTCCAGAGCTCATGGTGGTGGAAAATCACAACATCAGCCTCTGAGAACAGAGTCCGATTGTCTTCAAGGAAGCAACCAGGGATGCCAAACTTGCTCCAGCAAACATTTCCCTCCAAAATGTAGGAGACTCCAAAAGGCCAGTGCCACAGCAGGATGGTCAGGTTTTGGGGGTGAAGATGGTCCTGGTTGGTTCCTAAATCCCTGAGGAGCAGCAGATGTAGCATCAGAGCGATGAAGCTGAGGAACACCAGAGCGGATGCTTGATGTCGCACTGACCTCATGAAGGAGACAAGAAGGGAAATGTGGAACCTGTTCATCCGCAGCAGGGGGTAGATCTTCTTCAGCTGAGTCCAATAGGCCTTGAGTTTGGTCTTCTGCTTTTGTGCCATGTATGAAGAAAGACCTGATTTGCAAGTAGGTAAAGGATTTGAAACAGAAAATAAGAACAGGTAGAAAAACGAAATCACGAAATACTCCTTACATGGATAAATAAGCAACATGTAAAATGGCTAAAAGTATTCAGACTGTAGTTCTGTTCTAACTGATGTCATTTTATGTGTAAAATTATGTAGCACAAGATTGAATAACCGTTAACAAAGCGCCTAAAATGAAAAAGATGGTACAGAAAGCACACATCAAAACATGCTCAAAACATCCTCATTTTGTTTCTTAAAAGTGAATATCAGCTCAAATGAGAATTATGAATGTCACATCTGTTATTATTTGATCAATTTTTAGAGTATACATTTCTGTTCCTCTTTTAACTTCTCCTTTTTAGCTTTACCTATTTTAGCCTTAGTTTCACCATAACTATCCCACCCCCATTAGTAATAATAGCAGACTTAGATAGCTACATAATCACTTTTTACATGATTTGAAAACATGAGATGTCACTGAAAATGAGATGTCATTTACAGGGTATCTCAATTTCTCCATTATTCAAAAATATAGGCTGTCGTTTACAAGGTGTCAAAAATTCCTCATGAACAGATCGATAGTAATGGTCCAAAGTGACTTCAGATGAAATCTGGTTCCATTAACTTACATTAGAAATCCAGAACATTTCCTCCTCTTGTAAAGCTTCTTTTCAGAGACACAAAGTTTTGTTCTGACAGTGGCAGCACGCATGATTTGATTACAAATTTAAATGTTGAAAGACATTTTTCAAAGAGCTGGTGATTCAACTCAAACTGTGAACGTGGTGCTGTGATGATCTAAACGCCGTTCAAAGACGACTGTCGTCAAAGACCTTGAGAGTTTTTCATTTACAGCTGGGGTTTTAATACAAGCTCAAGAAGTGTCCCCAATAAAATCATGTAAAACTAAAACAAACATCACATTTATAAGCGCCAAAACGATAACAACAATAATTACAACACCCTTATGAGTCAAGAGAAGCTATTACTACAGTGATAGCAGTGAAGGGCTTGGTGTGGGATTGCAGACAGCATTCTGAGACATGAGCAGAATTTTTTTTTTATTCCTGAAGTTTCTGATTTTGACTTCAGTGCTTTTCATGAATAAATATGTATCACTAAGTATCACCTCACAGCATTAATAAGCAGAATAAAGGATGCATGCTGGTCCTCTACACAACAGTCTGCATTTTTTCTACACAACAGTCCTGCATGTTTCCACCAAATGGACTCACCTACTTGTCAATGCTCAGGACAATGCTCTGGAGATGAAGCTGAGTGATGCACTGTCTGTACGCCTCTATTTTCATGAACGGTGTACACATATTGGCGCGTGTGTGTGCGTGTGTGTATGTGTGTGTGTATGTGTGTGTGTGCGCGCGTTTTGAATGGTGTCCTGCTGTGCCCCGCCTTCCTGCCAGCTTCAACTTTCAAGCAGCCTCACTGAGAATCAGAATCCAGGAGTCAACATGCTGTAAGCTGCAATAGATCTTAGATATAAAATTACATTCCATGCATTAATGAATGACTGTGTGGTTACTGTCTCAGAGCTTTTGCACACAAGTACATTCCAGCTTGCACCAAATTGCACATTTTTACCTCTAGCTTGTACCAAATTGCAAATGTTTTCATTCTAGCTTGCACCAAATTGTGCATTTTCACTTCTAGTTTAGAGTTTATATTTATAGTTTATCTATATACTGTAAGTGTATTCACTTTATAAGTCTTTTTGTACTGTGTAAAGTCTCGATTCAGGCCGTCTCATCTCCCTGTATAGTTGAGATGACTTTGACTTTGTTTGAAAGTATAAGAATACAGTTTGTTAGAGTTTTAGACTTGAGTGTTCCGCTTTCAAATTGCAAGAGAAGTCCGATTTGTGTGGTCATACTGTCCGCTTGCATGTCCTCTTTGGCTGCAATGGTCGTGCATGCACCATAGCTCTTTCTATATCTATGGTGGGTTCACTGACGAGGGAGGGGCCGACAAAGCTTGCCAAAGCGCTTGCACCATGTTTGAACGCTTGATCTGGAATGTTCCCTAATCTTGCAAAATGATCATGACATATTGCACAAGAGCACAGCACTTTTCAACAACTAAAACGTATGTAAAGCATGATTTTAGGATAAGTATTACCTGGTCTTACTACCCAGTATGTCCAGGCTGCTTTATTTGGTAAGAACACACTGTAAGGACATTTCGTCTTTTATTTAATCAGGAAAACACACTTGGAATAAACACGAATATATGAATACAGTAGATCACAGTAGTCATTTTATACAGATGACTCAAAGCCATGTCCACCTGAGCAATATGCCGCTGGTTCTTGGCTCTGACCCACCAAGGCTCTACAAGACCTCTGGGCGTGCTCTGTGGTTTGTGGTCTGTGTTAAACTGACAATAACTTCAGATGCAAGTGTTTTACACGTGGTACCAAGACAGAGGAGCACACCTCATCAATATGTGTCATCACAGTAAGTCCGTCTTGAGCAAGAACTAGTACTGGAACCCCTACAACTGAACCAAAGCATGGAAAAAGCACAGTTCCAGTTTTTGGATAAAATGGCTGGAATGTTTAGTACATTTCTACTTTCTCACTTCATTTGTTTGATACATTGATTCATTTCATAATCATGTTGCTAATTTGAGTTTTCGTTCGACTGGTTAATCTCACGCGTAGCACAATTTGCTGTCAACAGTGTTAGCATTCGTCTGACTGCTTCTTTGAAGCTTATGCTAGATTAAGATGCTCCACTGCACTGTACCTGACAAATGTAATCTTTAGAGCTAGACTTTAAAATTTTAACATCTAAGTGGTGTGTTGGTCTGTGTGCAAAACACTGTTTGTAACGTGTCACTACTGTTTTTTCTTGACTATGTTATTGTTTACTCTGCCATGTATCTGTGAGCCATGTTGTTGTTTTGATTTCAGTCCCCACCTTAGCCCCGCCCCCTTGTTATCCTGTTCCCCTGGTCTTGTCCTTGTCTCCTCCCCTGCCCAGGTGTTTCAGTTGCCTTTGTTGCTATATATATACCCCTATCATTATGAAACACAATGCACTTAAAATGTGCTTAACCCTACCTTAATTTAACCCTGAAAATACACCAAACCCCTTCATTTGAATTAAGTGGCCATTAATTTGAGAAAAATTCAGTAGTTTTACACCTTAATCTGTGCACATTTTCCCTTAATGTTCCTTAATTTCCTGGAAATTAAGGTCAAAATTAAGGTAATTTTAAGAAGTAAAATTAAGGGGCTTGGTTTCGTAGTGTCTGTTTCAGCTAGTTGCAAGGTTCAAGATTACTTTGTAATATGATACGGTACATCACAAATTGAGCTTACAAGCTAGCAAAAATGGGTAAAAAACAAATACACTTTGGGGAGCTTTTTCGTATTTTTATGCACTGGTCCATGGCGAAAAAAAGGTATGGTATAAAGCAGGGGTCTCAAACCTGTCCAGAAAGGGCCACTGTGGGTGCAGGTTTTTGTTCTAACCAAGCAGGAGGCACACCTGATTCCACCTCTGTAATCAGTTGGTCGTGGTTTTCATTTACTCAGGTGTGGTTCTTCTTGGTTGGAATGAAAACCTGCACCCACAGCGGCCCTTTCTGGACAGGTTTGAGACCCCTGGTGTAAAGTATCCATTTGTCATGTGTGAACACACCACAGCATGCAGTATGAACAGCACAAAATTCTTTCGCTACATTTAACCCATTCACCAAGTGAAGCAGCGGGCAGCCAGGAACACGGCGCCCGGGGAGCAGAGTGTGGGGACGGTACCTTGCTCAAGGGAACCTCAGAGGTGCCACTAGCAGTCCTGGAATTCAAACCCACAACCTTCTGATCACAGTGGCAACTTCCCAACCTCTAGGCATGAGAGGTTTCTCCGTTGACCACGGTGCAACATAAAGCTAAATTCAACAGAGTGCAAGTTACAACAAAAACACTAGACAACAGACGACAAGATAAATAGACACAACAGTTGTAAGGGTAGTGTAAGGAACAGTACTGTTATGGTGCCTCCTATTCCTGTCTTAACAGTTGCTAGTTGATGTGACCTTGTGTTTTGGTCTTCCTCTTTTTCAGTTTTCTGGTAAGTATCTCTTGTTGTGTCACCTTGCTCGTGTCTTTGTTAAACCTTGGATTACCTCTTTTATCTGTTTACCCTCAGACTGTCTGTGAGTTTTCTATGATTGTTTAATAAAAGTGGACTTTCACACTTACATCCAGCCCGATCCCTGTAACGATTGATAATTTGTTTGTTCATTTGTTTTTTATTCATTGGCTAGTAATGTTTGGGATTTACCAACGTATAGGGTCGGTTTCCAGACAGGGATTAAGTCTAGTCTTGGACTACCCTTTCCTTTTCAAAGTAAAATCTCTATTCACAGCACTACATAATCCAGAACTTGTCTTATTCCCTGTCTGGGAAACCGACCCGTTGGGGTGGTTTCCCAGATAGGGATTAAGCCTAGTCCTGGACTACGCAGTATTGTGAATGGAGATTTTCCATTGAAAGAGAAGTATAGTCCAGGACTAGTTTTAATCCCTGTCCGGGAAACCGACCCATAATGTTTACTGAAATGGATAGACCATCAACTCACGAACCATGGTTTGAATTGTGCTGATCATTACATGTGAACTCTGAGTGTCAAGGCTGCACCTCATTTTACTCTACACAGAGGGCACACATACTGTTACCTAATGTAGAAGTATCGGTATTAAAACACTGT
Source organism: Alestes dentex (assembly GCA_037576975.1). Lineage (NCBI taxonomy): Eukaryota > Metazoa > Chordata > Actinopteri > Characiformes > Alestidae > Alestes > Alestes dentex. The sequence goes on from JBBIGA010000040.1 coordinate 4,487,545, forward strand.
TCCTCTTTATGATTCAAGAAGGGAAGCTGAGTAGTCCGCCAAGTTCCCTCAAATGAATTTCAGTGTACTGGGTGAGTGAATTTTCCTCTTAGAAATGATAACGTTTCCAGCAGGCCCTGTGGTGATTACCCATTCCTCTGAGACTAAAACCACACATAAATCACTGCATATGTGAATCTACTTATGTAGGCTTAATGCACTGATCAAGAAGAATTAATGCAGCCTTTCTGTGCTGCAGCCTGATCTGTTACTTATATACTGTACCTGCCATTCTATAATATTAGATTTCTGTACCGATCCCAATTAAGTTTAATTTGGGAAGACCAAATTAAAAATGACAGTGTTCATTCATAATCTGTTACACATTTGCTGCTAAAATAGTTAATATATTCATTTTGTAAATTGACTCTGTTCAATGTTAACTACAGGGGAAGTAATCCCTTCTCATTTTCATTCATAAGTGATGAAGCTTAAAGCATTATTTGCTACTATTTGTTCATGGTTTTTTAGTAGAATTATGTCCAATCATATGTTTAGTAGTAACCTAGTATCCATGCAGGTTGCGTGTAATTGGGCTGAGGGTGTTTAAACTTTTGCATATGACTGTACTTTCCAAAATTAGAAAAACATCCCGATCTTCTTGGTATGATGGGAGGAATAGGAAGCGGCTGCGATCCTCATAAACGGGTTCCATTCACGCTCCCTCGCGTTTAGCAAGTTGAACGATCTCCACAAAGGGGGAGCTGTCGCAACTGAAATAGCTTTAATAATCTTTAGAATGGAGGAACGTGCGTAAGTAATGCTTATGGAAAAAGCGATGGTTCTGCAGAGCCAGAGTGCATAATGCTACTTGCATGGTGATCATACAGGGCCGACCATCTCTGGGTTATTATAGCTCATCACAAACGTTGCAGAGGTACAACACAGGCAGCAGAGGTGCTAGGGAAGAGTGAAACTTAGCATCAATGGCACAGAGTGAATAGGAAATGGCAAGAAAGTCTGGTGTGAGAGTGACAAATAACGGTACTGCCCTCTCAGTTGGTAAAACCACACTATGTCTCTGTCAGTGACGGTTTGTGAGTGCTTGAATTGTGAAATGAATGTGTTGGGGGTGTTCGAGCAAAACACACACAGGAGGGTATGCAGAACGGAAACACTTGTGTTTCATGTCATGAGATTTGCTACGCAGCAGAAGAGCTCTCTATGTAAATCCACCATCAGCATCTTCCTACACACAGCAATGCTGCTTGCTAAACCAGAAAACTGAGATTCTCCCAGAAAAATGAACCTTAACAGCCATATGCCTTTGGAAGACTGGTGCACTCTCTTAAGTAAAATAGTTCTTTGGAGAGATGCCATGAAAGTTCAAACTTCATTTGTTTTCCTAAGGAACCTTTCAGAGTATGGTTCTTTAAAGAAACCTTGTAAATGAAGTGCACAAGCAAGAAGAACCATTTTAAACATATTGTAAACCTTCTATAAATGTTTTGGATTGTACACTGGGTCAAGTGAAACCCTTTGAGCGGAGCTTATACACTTAAAGATGTGAGAAAGGGTTCTTTGTGTCTTGATGAACCATTTTTGGCTTCCTAAAGAACCCTTTAATGGAAGCTTCTTAGTAACTACGACATGTAGGAGTTAAAAAAAACTCCAAATAATGTAAAGCTTCTTGGAAGAACCCTTAGTTTGGTAAAGAACCTTTACATTACCTTTACAAGGTTCTCCACACTCATATATCCCATTTACAAAAATAGTTCCTTGGAGAGCTAAAACTGCATTCTTGACAAAATAATGAATGTCAAGATTTATTTATTTATATTTCTTATGATAACATACAGATTTGATGAAAAATGGTTCTTTAAAAATCATCAATCAGCAGGTCCTTAATGAAACCAAAAGTGATTCTTCTGTGGTATGGCTCCAAAGAACATGTAGTGTTGTTTTGCCCCCACTGAAAAAGCTTTGAAGCCCTGTGAAATGAAAGAGCATCCTGTGGCTTTCATCGCTAAAACCATTTAGGGCGAATCTAATAAAAAAAACCACCTTCCACGCCTTTTTTTCCACAGGAAGAGGATGAGTCAAAGCTGAGTGAGATATTTCACTTTTTTTTTGAAGTGTGGCAACCAAAATCATCCTCCTTTCCTGTTGCTGGTTGGTACTCGGAGGAAACAGGACTGCACTAAACCGAGGCAGGCCTGAAGCAAAGCTGAAAAGATGACAGGAACTGACTGGTGGGTATCCAGTGTGTTAAAATCACTGTTTTATAGATACTCAGGTAGCAAAAACCAGATCATGTCATCAGGTCTCTTCCAGAAGGATCTCTTTATTAACCTCATTACTGATGGAGACTTTTTCGGTATGGGGTGAATCTGAACTGCAACTGCAAAGACCTGCCCTGCCCTTCTCTAGCAACACCTACCCTGTCATGTGGCAAGGGTGTGGGCACATATACACGCACATACTCACACACTCACATGCACCCACACACACACACATACACACATACACAGGCTGTTATAGCGAGACATGCTAGCGTCTCCACTTGCACACTTTATTGTAATAAGTTATACCCTGTAAACTAATGCAGAGCTGAGTCTGTTTTCTGTTTTCTCTGAGGAGAACCGCTGCACATCTGTCTAGCCTGACCAGTCGCCATCGGGGCTCCAGGTCACCAACTTATCCTGGATCTGGATTCCCTTGCCCAAGTGTCCTCAACTGGTTCGGCTACTTTAGACTCCCCATGTGCTCCTCCCCCAGTCAGAGGCAACTGCTGTTCAAACACTCCGGCAGAGATTGATGTTCCTGTTGCTGTGGACTAGAGACTCTCAAACTCCTCGTTCAGACTCCAACACAAACTACCACTACAGACTCTAACTGTTCCTCCTCACACTGACTCCAACACAAACTAACTCTACAGACTCTAACTGTTCCTCCTCACACTGACTCCAACACAAACTAACTCTACAGACTCTAACTGTTCCTCCTCACACTGACTCCAACACAAACTAACTCTACTGACTCTAACTGTTCCTCCTCACACTGACTCCAACACAAACTACCACTACTGACTCTAACTGTTCCTCCTCACACTGACTCCAACAAAAACTGCCTCTACTGACTCTAACTGTTCCTCCTCACTCAGACTCCAACACAAACTACCTCTACTGACTCTAACTGTT
>JBBIGA010000040.1:4490823-4507964 GCA_037576975.1 Alestes dentex
ACACACACACACACCAAGAGCTACCAATGCAAGTGTGTGGAAGCTCTTGGTCAATGATGTCTTCTGGTTCTCTCACTCTCACTCTGCTCTGTCATGTAACCCTCTTTCCAGTACAGTGGAGACGCGTCTCCAGAGACTGAACTGACGGCCTGATGCTGGTGAACACACGCCTGACGTTGCTCTACTCTGTTGCTGCTGTCTGCCATTACCTTATTCTAACACAACACACACACACACACACACACACACACACACACACACATACACTGACCTACTTCCTCTGAGCTCCATTCCCTGAGTGATTGGCTGAGGCACGGCAGGGCAGAGCTGACTGAGTATCTATGGAGACAAAAAAGAGAGAGAAAAGAGAGAGAGAGAGAGAGGACAGAGGCTTAGAGAGAGGACAGAGGCTTAGAGAGAGAAATGCAGTACGTGAGAGAGACCAAAAGCAGAGAATGGGAAAGGGGGAGAGAGGGCTACTGAAAAAGAAAAGGTGAGATGAGGGGAGACAGAGGTGAGAATGTGAGAAAAAGAGAGAAATGAGAAGAGAGTGAGGGATGGAAGATAGATGGGGAGAGACTGAGAAAGGGGGGTGGAGGAGGAGAGAATAACAGTGAGAGAGAGAGAGAGAGAGAGAGAGCGAGACTAAAAGAAATAATATGAGAATGAGAGAGCAAGAGAAACAATATTGAGGCACAGCAGTGGTCTTATATCGAGGGAACCTGCAAGAGAGTCGAATGCCAGCTGCTTGAATTATACATGCAGACTGTAAATGCTAATGGAAGAGGGTGTGTGTGCATGTTGGCGTGTGTGTATGTGTCCGTGTGTTAAGGTGAATTTTTTTTTTTTGCAGTGATTTGCCCAGAGAGACGGCGTGTACTCCAGTGTGCTTTAAAGAGACTGATGTCATGTCTGTGAGCGGTTGCTGTTGTGTCCCGTGGCCTATGAAAAAGGCTACCTGTTCGCTTTGAACTTTGATTTTCGAGAGTAACGTTGTGCCTTTCAGGTCTTAAAGCTGCATTTACATGTGGATGTTAAAGATGCATATTTCTCCATGTCCTGTAGCAGAACTGGACTGGACGGTGGAATGGCTTCAGCAACAGGCAGTCGTGTAAGCCTTGCCATGGTGACGGCAATATTACTTGACGTATACCAGTTTAATCAAAATCTGTCCACTCTGTGACCACCCGGGCAGTCAGTAAGGATGGCTCAAGATTTTCGAGTCAGTAAACTATTAAAATAGAATAGTTTATCTGACTGTCATACTGTCTTAAAAATAAATCTTTTCCCTTGTTTTAAGTAACCACCTCTCTCCCTCACACAAAAACAAAGAGACAACATGTTTGTAAGTTGTTCTTCTTTTGTTGTTTGTAAGATGTTCTTCTTTTGTTGTTTGTAAGTTGTTCTTCTTTTGTTGTTTGTAAGTTGTTCCTCTTTTGTTGTTTAATGGCAATTGGCGAACAGCTTTTAGTTGCATCACCACCACCTTCTGTTTCCTGCTGATTATAGAATAGTCTTTTTGCTTGAAATGCCCATCCCCGACGGTTAGTTCCACTCATTAAAGGCCAGGGTCATTTCTATTCGATGGGGTAGAGGCTGATAAATCCAAAATTAAAAGTCACATTAATGAAAAAAGCATAGCTGAAATCACTGGTAAAATCAGACAAAAAAAATTAGTACATAGTTTGTAGCAACTGGCTCCAATAGTAAACAAAAAGGCACATATCTCTTTTTCTGCTGCAGCTGTACTAGCAAGCTGAAGGAGTGTTAATAGATTCCATATTAAGTTTTATATTTTTCAACTGCTGACCTGTGTGTAATGTGATTTCCTCAGTACTTTACAAAAACATATTGTGGTACGGATGATCTCATTTGTACCGAGTGACATTAGACAGTAGAGTTATGAGCTATAAGTCCAATAAGTGGACTTATTTGTCCACACAATAATCTGTGCAGTAGCCTGTTGCTTCTTGCTGTACAGTTTCATACTGGGTTAACTAACTATCCTTATGTGTATGACTGTGCATTATTTTGCTATGATGTGCAACCGTCTACCATGTGCACTACTGTGCAATGTTCTCATCGGTTGTTAATCGTTATCATTATGTGCAATATCTCATGTTCATTTGTCTTACTATGTGCAAAATCATGTGACGTTTTCTAAATGGGTGTGGTATCGTTTCATTATGTGCAGTATCTTACGTGCAAAAGTCTTCATGTGCAATATCTCTACTTAGGTCAACATTACTTTTTATTACCGAATATTACTACTGGATTCTCAACTAAGTGCAATAACTTACTCCAAACTACCATTTGCGTCAGTAGATTTCACTCAACTGTGTTAGTATTTAGACCCAGCATTTGTGAATATAGCACAGTGTGTGTTCATATTGAGGTTTTCTACAGATTTTTTTATGTAGATTTTATTTAGACTTTATATTTTATATTGTCACTGTCTCTGTGTCTTGCAGTCGTTACATAAGCAATTTCCTCTGGGATCAAAAACGTTTTCTGATTCTGATTTACAGCAGGTGGGCTTTGCCAGGTTTAGTCGTAGAATACACTGAAGCAGCAGGGTCATGTGACAGATGACTGATTCTGACTTGTCGTAATGGATGCTGGAGAGCACCATGGCAACAGGTATGATGGAAAATCTATTTGCAGCCCTGCGTTCCTACTCGTACCTGTGTTTCTGCTCCTTCCGGGAGCGAGCACTTCGTATTTACTCTCCGGAGCAGAGTGTTTCCTATCAGACCGATGAGTCAGCGCAAAAGAAGTTGGCCGAGTTTGATGGGCCTCGTTTGCGATGATGAAAATTAAAGCAGCAGATCCATGAGAAATATTTAATACTCAGAAATGTTGGTTCAGCAGACTGTAAACTCGCAGCGCTGCGCTCTGCCACGTCCAAGCCCAGGGAAGCAGCCCTGGGGGTGCGGGGAGAACGAGCCAAAAAAATATTCAATTTCTCGGAAAGGATGATGATTGAAAATGGGTTTGAACTTTAAAGAACCATTAAAAATGATGTCGGACTAATTGACAAAAGACTGCGCGCTTTGAAAGAGGGGCATTTTATGATTTTTTTTTTTTTTTTTTTAAAAGAGCATTCATTCAGTTCTGAATGGGCTGTCATATGTGAAGACTTTGAGCAGCAGAAGTGTAAATGGTGACATTTTTGGAACAAAGGGCCACTATCATGCAAGTTTAATGTGCTCTGAAGTAAGGGATAATAGACCATAGTGTGTGTGTGTGTGTGTGTATGTGTGTTTGTGGGAGTTAGATGATGTACTCAGATGCTGATGTGTAACAGTAGTCTGAAGAACAGTGGGACAGTTGAGTTGCAGGAACATCATTAACATTCCTGCTGTACCGAAACAGTTTCAGTGCTTTTCGGGAACAGACGTTAGTTCTAATGTGAAATGGTCCATTGTGTAAAAATCTATACACTCTTATTTATTCCCAATGGCACTGAGAGGAGCTGAGGGTCTTACAACACAAACATAGCCCCTTCATTTACCATCCAGAATGAATAGTGAGCGAACCTGTGTTTTTATTTGTTTTGATGGTCAAAAAACAACCTGCTTGTACCTCTCTGCCGTGAATGGAGAGGAAAAAAAATGTGTTCATGGAACTGCTTTCTGTGAGGGAGCTTTTAGAGGTGTCTATAATGAGGCGTTTCACATGAAAGCGCTCTGAATGACTTTGTTTATCCATCGTAGCCATTGAATTATGCAGAAATATTGAAAAAAGGTCACATCTCCATTGAAGGCTGGTAGAAAAATGATTTGAATCCAGATTTAGGCCCAACCTAAGGCCCCAGGCTGGGCCAGACTAGAGGCCCCTCCCTCTACATTATACTGTCATGAGGCTCAAGATGATTCTGTTGTCAATTTAAAAAGAAACTTGTGATGTGTTAAGTATTGCAGCATGATATTTTTATTATTATTATTGTTGCTTTTGTTTTGCTGTTAATAATAATAATAATAATAGTTATTATTATTATTACTATTATTATGTTATTATTTTTATTATTACTATAACCATTGCACTACAACCGTATTCATGCTATTAATATGACGTTAATATAGTTGGGCATCCTTTTAGGTGCAAATTATGCAACCAACTTTATATAATAAATAAACCCAAGGATTCTTCACAGAGATAAAAAAAAAAGACAGTCAGGTATCAGGAAAGGAGAGAGATATATAATATGAAATGGGTTTTAAATATGGGGCGAGAAGTTATTTCACAAAGTCTCTGGGGAAGAGAGTGTCATGGCGTGGAGGCTGAGACCCGAAATCCCCTGGAACCCGTGATGGTCGGTTAAAATTTCAGAACAGACCACAAACCAGAAGATTAGAGGAGGAAGACATGCAAGTGGGAGGACAGAGCTGAAGGAAGTATGCGTAATGCAAACAAGTACAGTCATGGAGTGCTTTAAAGCGGCTTTTAAACAGAAGACTTTCATATTGATCAGGGAGCCAGTGAAGCTTACGGAGGATTGGGGTGATGCGTGCTGAGTGTTGTGTGAGCGATGAGTTTTGAATATACAGGAGCCAAGAAATGGTCTATAAGACCCATTGGCTTATTGCACAATGAATAATAACATATCGATCAACATTTCTTAGTCTACATCTCCCACTCTGAATGAATAGCTGTTAACCTTTGGAAGACGAGTGGCACGGATCCCTAGCGGAAGTGCAACAAATGGTGAATTGTCCCAGGTTTGTGTTGATGCTCGAGGTGTCAGACGTCATGCTGAGTTTGATTTAGTGTTCCTATGTCACAGAGAACCAATGTAATAACCTCTACTGGGGCTTTAAAAGCCTTACACAAATATCTTTTATTTTAGCCCTTAGAAACAAACAGGAAAAATCGCAAGAACCCAGGAAAATCACAAGAACCCAGGAGAACAAGAGGGTGGGGGAAACCTGCAGAAGGAGGGGGTCCGGAGAGCGTCCGAGTGAAAAGCACAAACACTGGTTTTAGACGGTTTTGCACCGTTTATGTTTACTGAAATCAGATTTTACTAATATGCTCTGAGTTCTAAGGGGTAAAGTTTTGCAGGTGAACTCGCGTGCACTGCACATCACAGTGACTTGTAACGGTGACTTGATGAGGCTGAATATAAAGTTAGTTCACCGACGGCTTATGTTCAAGGAGGAGGTGCCCTGTTAGCCCAGCGTGGTTCGAGCAGCGGTGAATTATTGAACATGCTCCTTACTCCTGAGAGGACAGGCAGATGAAATATGCATAAGATGGAGAAGGAGAGGAGGAATAAGGAGCGAGAAAGACTGAGAAGGTTGGCTGCGCAGGAGCGCATGAGCAGGGATGTAAGGAAGGTAAAAGGGATGTGTTTTACTGGGGTAGAGATCTATTTGCAGGCATTCGTCTACTGAGTGGTGGGGACAGGCCAGTGGTTAGGAAAGGCAGAATGCTTTTATGATGGGAGTGTGTCCATTTGAAACCCCACAAACTTGAACTATCAACCATAACACGCCACAGAAGGCCCATCTGTAATATCTGTGTACATGTCTATGTCTAGACTACACTAAGAGCTTGACATTATAACTAACTATAAGTTACTGTTTCATTTTTTTTTTCTTGTTTAATGGACAGTAGGTGAGAGCTAGGGCTGCACGATTATGGCCGAAATTGATAATCACGATTATTTGTGAATAATGGGAAATCACGATTATTAATCACGATTATTCATTATTTTAGGTAGAACATTTTTACTGCACTTTATATTTTAAGCAAACAGTAAGTGAACAAGGCTTTCAGTTCAAAATGAAACCTCTAATAACAATAACTCTAATAATAAAATAAAATTGACCCAAGACAAAGGGCTAACAAAAAAATACATGTGCAGTTGCAGAGTGCAAACCAATGGGAAAAAAATGAGGCCTGTGCAGAAATAGCACATACTAGGAACAAGGAACAGGAACATACTACAGGCACACACACACACATACAGTACTGTGCAAAAGTCTTAGGCACCTGAGAAAATGATATTTAAACCCTGTTTACTACTGGACTTATGGAATTTTATAAATCCACACAATGACTGGAGGCAATGAGCAGAAATCTGAAACCAAACCTGTGTTCTTCTAACCAGCTCACAAAATATCAGCTCCTTTTTCAGAAAAAAGGAAATATTGATACTTTTTTACTGCGTTCTTGTTCGTTTGAGTTTGTTCTGATGTTCACTTGTGTTTTTGCTGGCTGAAAGAAACCCACTGCTGATATAAACAGATTCAAACAATTTTCATAGGTGCCCAAGACTTTTGCACAGTACTATACATACATAAACACACACACACACACACTCACACACTCTCACGCGCACACACACACAGGCGCACACACACGCACTCTCACACACTCTCACGCACACATGCACTCTCACACGCACTCTCACACACACACACTCCCTCTCTCTCACACATACAGACGTACACATACACACTCACACACACACACTCTCTCTCTCTCTCACACATGCACACACACACCCAATGGCCAGCCCAGCGCTGCTCACACGCGCACACACACGTACGCACACACACACTCACAGGCGCTCCTTTCTTAGGCAGCTTAATGAAGCCCTATCGTTCGTTCACCCCCTGGTGTTTGGCTGACTATTGGTTGAGAAAGTGCTCGATTTGATACGCAGCAGAGCCGCTATTCAAATGTTAATATCGCCGACGATCATCTTCATTTAATCGGGGCAGCCAAAATCGTGATCGTGATTCAAATTCGATTAATTGTGCAGCCCTAGTGAGAGGTGAAGGAATCAGATGACAAGTTGAATGAGAATTAGAGAATCTGCTGGTGATTTTAAAGCATTGTTTTCCAGGTTCCCCACAACAGGGTGCTACTTGCACTCAGTTAGCTCTTGTATGTTATTGAAAGAGAGGAAACCCATCCCAACAGCATCTCACAACTGAAAGTATGTTTGCATTTACAGTTATATGAAGTATAATTACATTAAATATACACTCATTATGGATGTTTTTGATAGATATCACTTTTCATTAAATACTTAAATAAATGTTGCTAGGAGTCCAAGAGAGCACAATTGGTTCCCTGGATGGGTGGGATGGCCCCCTTCTCCTCCATCAGTCAAGCGAGATGCTGGCCAGTAAGGGGATCTGTTGACGTAACCAAACTGGTGGTTAGTGTTCTCCTCCAAGCATGTTATGGTGTCTGCTGACATTATGTTAGTGGCAGTTCAAAGAGAAGCAGTGGTGGTTCATGTGACACCTCCACCTCCCAGTGTGGGTGGTATCATGGGATAAACAGTGTGCGGGATTGGAGACAACTAAGTTGGGCAGACAATGTTGAAAATAAGAAATATCAGTTATCAGCTTTAGGCTACTTTATCAAGGCTCTCTCAAGCCTCGTCCTGGACTGGACTACACAGAATTCTGAATGGAGGTGTCACGTATGGCATGGGGAAGGAGGCGCAGGCGCAGATGTCCATTTTACTTCTTGACTGTTATTTACTAAACACAAAGAGGCACGAGGGCCAAAACATAAAACCAACAAAGCCCGGCCAACCATAAACTCTAGGTAACTGTGATGGTGGACCGACCCTGGGTTACGACCCAGGGGACACTTAAAAACAAAACAAGAGTCACACTTGAACCAATCAGGATCACAATTACTTAGGAAGAAACACCTGACAGCTGAAACTAAATACATGAACCTAGACACTATGAACACAAACACGTTTCAAAATAAGAGTCCTACAAGTAACAGAAAAAGGCGGCCTTTAGTGGCTGCTGACTGGGGACGTCCATTGAACACAAGATCTGGTCTAGGATTAGGCGACATCCTGTGGCCCTAAATTTACAGTACTGTGCAAAAGTCTTGAGCCTCATTTCTTCATACTTTGCTTCCAAAAAGTTAGATTTTCTTGTAATTTTAGTGGAGTCTTGAGGAACAGTTCTCCAGGTTTCCTGAAGGACTTTCGAGGGCACTCATTTTCAGTCCAGTCCCTGAACCTGACCAGTTTTTGTTTGTTAAGACACACAGTGACCTAGGAATGAATAATTCAAGCAGAATAACGACCATGTAACTTCAGTCCTGAACCAGTGAAGGAACAGGTGCAGATGACTCCAGATGATCAGGCGGTGATCAGTATACTGGTGGTGCTGAATGCTGAGTGGTTGGAACTCCTTTATCTGGGCTCCTTGTGACTTTAGGGACTTTGCAGCCTGTCACAGTAAAACATTTGTTCCCATTTGTCATTTGATCTTCTCAGTATGCCAAAGATAAGATAGTTTGACACGAAGGAAATAGTATTTTTGCACCAACGAGGAGGTTCATAGCAAAATATTAAGAAATGAGGCTCAAGACTTTTGCAAAGTGCTGTTAAACAAAAAAATATTGCTTATGGAGAAAAACACTATTAGCACAACATCACAGTGAAGGAAGACCTTTTGTGGGGAGAAGGCCTGGAGAAGACCACTGTCCCGATGAGAGGGGCAGTGTTTCTTACCGTGGGTTCCATGAGTTCGCGTACACTGGCGGGACCATGAATTGAGAAGTGTTCAAAGGCACTGGACACTCTTGTAATATAAATTCCACTGGTTTGACATCTTGTTTGCAGACACAGTGAACTTAATACATTTTCAAGAGTGCCACAAATGTCCAAATGCCTTTTGGGGCCACTGTGTATTGAGAGAGAGAGAGAGAGAGAGAGAGAGAGAGAAGGAACATGGGAGGGCGTGTGAAGGAAAGAGAGGCAGACAAGAGGAATGGAGAGGTAGAGGAGAGCAATGAATGATGCTTTAATTTGACCAGAGGTTCACCCATTAAAACCTGGCCCCTGGGCGCCGGCTGTGTGTTTGCTGTAATTGAATGACAGAGTGCGTCTGGAGATAAAATTGCTCTCTCTCTCTCTCTCAAGTGATAATTATCGTGACGAAGCTCTGCTCATAAAGCCATGTGCCTATGGGTCGGACAAGGGCCAAAAAGTGGGTCAGCGGGAGAGAGGATTGAGAAAGGGCCTGGGTTAGAGCAGATACACACTTGACCCTAAGAAGGCTGGATGTATGGAGCCTATATATACTCAGCATTTCATGCATGTCAGTGTTTCCCCTACCATAGAAACGAATTAGTGAGTAATCCGATCTGTAATCCCTCTTCTTTTCCGCAGAAAATACAAAAGGGCAGTGCGGTTGTATCAGCATGACACTGATCGTCCTTCCATGGTTTTTGATTGATTACTGTTGTGCGATGCCTCAGTTCTTTTTCTAGGGAAAGGATTAGTAGTTTCTGGCCAGAAACACTGCATAGAGTGAAACAATTGTGCTATATTTTGCACTCTGGATCCATAACCGATACAGCGCATTTTCACATTTTGGTTTGTGAGCCAAATGCAACCCTTGCAAAAGCGTAGTCGTCTTCGTCCTTTTTGGCAGTGCCTCCAGAACAGTCACCAATACCACCTACTAATAAAAGTCTTTGTCCTGGAGTACCCTTGTCCTGCATAGTTTAGTGTTTTCCTAGTTCTCAGCACACCTAATCCAACAAATCAGCCCACTAACAAGCCCTTAGGACCTAACACTACTTTAACATGTTATTTGTTATTTGTAAGTTTTCTATAGAGTAGGATTGCATCTCATAAAATGTCATGTTCTTTCACTACAAAAGCATGAATTGCATAAACACATTTTTGGAAATACCTATGGTGCTCAAGAAAATAATGAAGTGTCATAAAATCTAGATTAGCTCCTGATCCACAGGCATCGTCAGAAAGAGGGAAAAGTTGGAACGGATGCACAGAGGTTTACGTTTTTTATTTTGCCAGGGTGTTTCTTTAAGGAAGGTATTGAAAGAGTTATATAGTTGCGAGTTAGAAACGGTGGTTATAGGAAACTTAGCTTCATGTTAACGCTTCTGCAACTGAAGACAACCTACGGCTGAATTCATTCTTTCTTGTATGGTCTGAGCTTAGACTAGCATTCATAGGGTGGAAGGTGGAGAAACGTCTTGGATGGCTGGTCAGTTCCATTGCAGGACTACGGCTGAATTGTGGGAGGACGTCTAGACCAGTATTTCACAATGTGAGAATGGAATGAAGTAAACACCAGCTCTCCAAAACGCTCCAATTCCGCTCAGTAATAAACTGCTCATATCTGGATAAAGTCCAGGGAAGGTTTATCTGCATTCCATTGGCTGCTTTTCCATTCTTACGTGCAAATCCTAGTAATTCAGGAACTCTCATCCAGATGACGGCAGGTGCCAAAGAGCTTTCATGAGCTACAGCTAGAAAACAGCTGAATGGGTCTCTCTCTCTCTTTGTGAATGTGTACATTGGGTAGAATAGTAGTTTTGCTTAAAATGCCTGTCCCTACTTGCTGATGCTGATAAAGCTGTGCCCAATATTATCAGACATCTGATAAGTGTGTCAGGCTCAAAAATGACACCATTATACTGTTATCGGTGGCGATAACTGCAAGGGTTAACTTTCAGGCCCCTAAAATGTAACCATTCTGTTTTCCAGCCTGAGTCCCTTTCAGCTCCTCTTTGGTCTTCCTGAGGTGTGAGATCAAAATCTCTCTTCTCCTTTTCTCTCTGTCGTTCCTCGCTGTCACCCGTCGCCGTGTGCAGACACAGCCAGGCCAGGCGCAGACAGTTCATTAAACAGCCCGACCCGCCAGGCCCATCCGTCTTTTTTAAATTCTGCTTTTGTGTAAATTGTGATGGAATATCAAAGAGACTGTGTGGGCTGAGGTTAGATTGTCTTTATGTATATGTGTGTGTGTGTGTGTGTGTGTGTGTGTGTGTGTGTGTGTTAGTGTGTGTTGGCTCATCTCCCGGTCCTGCTGTTTGAGCCACCTGTTAACTGTGACAGAAAGATTTCCGCACATTAAGCTTGAATTCATTTACTTTGCATGTGTGTATGTGTGTGTGTGTGTGTGTGTGTGTGTGTGTGGGTGGGTGGGTGTGTTTGCATGTGTTTGAAAAATACATACTTCCTGCTTCATAGGTATTTCTGATATCTTAATATCGAATGGGCAGATAAATGCTTAAAATGAATCTGATCTGATTGACGATGTATTCAGAAGAGGAGAAAGTTGAAATTTGTGAGCTGAAGTGTCACATTTCATTCATTTTTTACTGCATGTGTAACCTTACAGGAAAAACATGTTAGTTTATGCTAATCCAGGTTGATTTAGCCCAAATGTTTACGTATTGGATCAGTGGTGCTGAATTAAATGGCCAAAAGCATGTGGACACTCCTTCTATTTGCTGTGTTGAGGTGTGTCAGCCACGCCCTTTGCTGAATGCTGCAAAATCATGGCCATGCAGTCTCCATAGACAAACCTGGGCTTTAGAATGGATCTTTAAATGTCACCTTTGCCAGGAGTGGTGGAAAGCTTGCCGCCACTGAAGGATGGAGCAGTGGAAATGTGTTTTCTAGAGTGATGAATCATGCCTCACTATCTGGCAGCGTGATAAACAAACATGGGTTTGGCAGATGGCAGAAGAACTCTACCCACTGGAATGCAGAGAGCTCTGACCTCAACTCAACTGAACACCTTTCGGATGAATTGGAACGTTGGATGCGAGCCAAGTCTTTTAATCCAACATCAGTAAGTGATCTCACAAATGCTCTTTCGACTGAATGCGCACTGATTCCCACAGACACCAAATCTTGTTGAAAGCCTTCCCAGAAGAGTGGAGGCTGTTATAGCCGGTACTCCATCTTAAAGCCTGTAGTTTTAGGATGACGTGTGCAAACAACTCATATAGATGCTATGGCCAGGTGTCCACATACTTTTGGCCATACATGTCTGTACATGAAAATATCACGTTTCGGCCCAGAATGCACATATCAGTGCGGCCCTATGCGATACACAGTATCGCAACAGCTGGTGGACTGGTGGTTAAAGAGTCTGAAGGTTTGAATCCCAAGACTGCCAGTGGCACCACTGTGGCACCCTTGAGTAAGGTATGGTCCCCACACTCTGCTTCCCGGGCGCTGTGTTCCTGGCTGCCTACTGCTTCACTTGGTGAATGGGTTAAATGTAGAGAAGAACTTTCAGACTGCTCACACTGTGTGCGGTGCTGTGGTGTGTTCACGCAGGACAAAAATGACCACTTTACACGTAAAAATAATCTAATTAAGTGAGTTAACCAGGCTGCTGTAAAATTGTGATCTCATGCAGCTTCTAGTAATAAGATGAGGAAAAAAAATGATGGGATACAATGAGTTAACTTACTGTTTTCAATTCAAATTCAAGTTTTTTTTCTTTTTTATACACTTGGCCATGTTTGACCCCCGAAGTCCAGTTTGCTTGACTAGTGTGATTGCTTTGCTTGAGGATGAGGGCACGGTTGAGTTGGACTCATTCATGATACACATCTAAAGTGATCACTAACTGTGCCTAAGCGAGGAACTCGAATGAGACTGTCCCATTGAACAAACGTAGTGGCAAATGGGTTGACTTGGTCTCCAGGAGCTGTGCGGTGTTTGCTGGAAACTTGGACAGACGAGGGGATTCTGGAACAACTGGTCACAACACACAAGAATTCTACAACCATTTTACAGTAAAATTCTCGATTATCTTCATGATCCTGGACCAAAGAACCGTCGAACCATGTGTTGAGGAGCTGAAAAAACTGCAGATTCAGTATCTGAAGATACGGGATGCACTCCATAAATCTGGCAGCCCATTGGACGAAAACGATAAAGTGATGTGATGACATAAGCGTGCTCGGGTCCAGAACACCGAGCGCAATGTGGGCGCTTGCCAGCGGGGGAGTGGGGAGGGGCCACGATCATGCTCAGCCTAATAAAAGACAGCCCAGCTTAGTGTGAGTGTGCCCTTAGTGTAACTTTAATCTTGATAAAAACAAAAATAATAATAATAATTAGCTCTATTTTAAATTGATTGCATTTTACAGCCTCTTCATTTTAATCATTATGTTTGCCTGTTTGGATTGGGTCCCATGAATGAATAGATGTCTTCATTAGTTCTGAGATATGTGGTCTCCATGCAGTCCCCAAAGCAGCTTCTGGTGCAGTGCGGTATGTCACCAACCTGGAGATTCAGTTCAGTTTCAGCATCGCATCAGTTCTAGGGGTGGTGGTGGTGGCCTAGTGAGTAGGGTACCTGCCTCTGGACCAAGAGGTCATGGGTTCGAATCCTACCTTCAGTGTACCACCACTGGGCTCCTGAGCAAGACCCTCAACCCCAACCTGCTCCAGGGAGACTGCCCCCTGTAGTTAGGGAATGGAAGTCGCTTTGGATAAAAGCGTCTGCTAAATTTCGCAAACGTTATGTAGACGATTTCAGCTCCTTAGTGAGTTCCTAAGTAGCACGGTAATAATTTAATGGTTGCCATGTGTCGAAAGTATAGTGCAACGATACTCCCAACTTTTGGCACTTTTAATACTTTCAATGGTTCACCCCTTGCTAACTACTTGATTTTCTAGATAAATCAAATTGCGTTTGATAACCGTATCTAAAACATACAAATGGCCATTGACAGAAGGAAATAAAACATTTTATTTACTTGATAATGGCAGATACTGTACTGTTTGATGTCATGACACTATGACTTTAAGGATCATGTCATCAAACTTTGTAGCATTAGTCATGAATACCGGTGAAAGTAACATGACGTTTTATTAACAGCTTATGACCGTTTAAGGCTTCCATGACATGTTAATGACATGGTTATGTCAGTATGATGTGACAGGGTTCAAGTGAAATACAAAATCTTTGTATTTCTAATCCATATTAGTATTGTAAGATTTTGTTCAAGTAAATCTGGAGTCTTTATGTAGGTTCATTCATCGCAGAACAATGAAAAAGGAAGTTTATGTTAAAACATTCGAAAATAAAAATGTATGCTCGTAGAACCTATTTATGCTAGTAGTACCTATTTTTGAGAGGGAGAAGAAAATCCCGCTCTACTCTTGCTTTCAGATCTGGAATGAAATCACAGGTTTTTATGTCCATCCTTCCACCATGAGAAGACAGCAGACTTGTATTTTAGGGCTGTTGGTACTGGAGGTGAAGTGACTGAACGGAAGGTTGACTTTTTCACAGCACTGAACCTGCGGATGCTGATGCTGATGTTGATACGTAGACATTTCGTGTAAGAGCGCTAGGCTGGAGTACTGTAGGAGTGAAACTGTTGCATAGGAGAGGGCTGGGTGCGTGGTTGGTGGTCTCTGTGGTCTCTAGCAGGGGATGTAATAATGAGTGCTATCGACGAACCCTATTGACACAGACTGCAAAAAAAGGTAAAAAAAAAAAGTTTTTTCCCCCCCCCCACACTGAGCTGCATACGCATAAATGCAATGCCAGCGAGAAACTTTCCTGCATCCTCTCCCAGTACTCCACTTAATGGCCTGCTCTCGCGCTCTTTCCGCGAATGACATCAGCCGGTGCCACTCACCTCCATTTCCACATGGCTTTTATGCTGTATTCTTCTGTCAGCTCGTTTCAGCCTCTTTTCTTAGTGTGCGTACAACGAGCTGTCACAGCGGCGAGCCCCCTCCCTCCTCTTTCTCCATCCCTCATAATCTGCTTGCGAATTTTCTCCCTGCTTCTCTTTGAAATGCCTTTGTTCCTTCCCCCATAGCCATCTTCAAACAACGTTCTCTGTTGTGCTCTTTCTCCGTATCTCTCTCTCTCCCTCTCTCTCTCTCTCTCTCTCTCTGTCTCTGTCTCTCTCTGTCTCCCCGGCAGTAATCAGGGGGTACACTCTTGCTGAAATTAATGAAAGCAAAATCGCTCTTCAGCTCAAGCTAATTTTGTCCTCATGTATAAAGCATACCATAAAATATTTACTGCTTTGATAAACATGAAATATTCATCCGACTGAAAATGTTCCTTTTTGCATTAAAATTTGCAATTTGGCACAGCGAGCTCCGGCAATACTCTGAGTCAGAGTGGATTTGTTTGTGTGAATGTGAACAGCGGGGGACCTGCACCTGTTTGGCGGGCCTCAACAGTCTTTCATCCAGAGATAAACTGCCGGGATGCGGGATTGTGAAATATAGCTGTCAGTTCTCAGTGGTCACATGTTTAAGCCTCGTCAAACTTAAATAAACAGCAGAATCCTGCGGTGGACTCACACCAGGCGGTCCGGATCGGGACCGACCACGTCGGGGCCCCAAAGTCCGGTTCGTTTGACTTGTGTGATCTCTAACAGTGCCCAAGATAGGAACTTTAATGCGTCCTAGTATGAGTACGGCCATACCCTCTTAAATAACATGAACATTGTAGAAGTAGAGCTACCCAGAGTTCTTCACGGGTTTCGTTTCTTCATTTTTTTTTTTCTTCATGGGTTTAGTTTCTTCATTTTTTTTTCTGACTGTAACATGATGCCAGTACTCTACACCTTCACAGGCTTCAGAAGTGTCTTGAAAACTTTAAGTACGTTTTATGAATTAATGGGACATTTGTAGGGAAATTCAGAAATTTTGAAATTTGAAGGAAACTGTTGGAAATTGTTAAGAAACGTGTCTGATTTTGTAAAGGCAATTGTGGGAAAAAATGTGACGTTTAATCCATACGTTTTTTTTCAATGGAACTTGTCTAAAATGTAAAGAAATTTTGTAGGAACCTTAAGACATTTCGATGCGTCCAGAATGATGGTGAGTGTGTCGTGGTGTAAATGTGTGTAGCGTAGAATATAGCAAGAAGCGCAGATATAATATTATCATTTAATATCTTTTATTTCTCATAAAAAAAAAAACCCCAAAATCTGTTGTCTAGTTTATGATATTTTATCTACCCAGTAAATGTGATAACTGGTTAACGTTAATGCAATCTGAACATTGATTGGAAACTTTTGAACAGATGAGTAGCTAAATAAAGCCTGCTGGGCTGTGCGTGTGCGTTTGTGTGGATTTGGTCTATAAACTGAAATGTCACGTCTCTCTCCATTCTTCCCTGAAACCATTACTGATAGATGACCTGCTGTGTCCTGTAGACTTGATGGAACAGGGCAGTGACAGGGATTTTATTCCTCCGCACGCTGATGTCATCCTCCTCAGGGAGCACAGGGAGGCCGCTGGAGAGAAAGTGAACAAACTCTTAATAAGTTCAGAATGTTCTTTTGTCTGTTTTGTATCGTGATCACCACCTCTTTTCTATATAAACATGCTGAACTTGATGTGGTCGTGTCTGAAATTTGATGGGCATGCTGACGGTTTTGGTATTTTTCTCAGTTTTTATTAACAATTGGATCTTCTCCAACTTCTCCCACTAGCTAGAACTCCCATGTCATGTGATACCACCAAACTGGGCGTGTGAAAGCAAAGCATATATTTAATATTGATATACATACTCCCCTGTACTCAGAGGCGGGAGGTTTGAAAGTCGCCGGTTCATTTCTCCTTGCTGCTGATTGGCTGCTGCCCTGTGATGCATCTCTGGCAGCTGCGGTCCAGCATTCCCGCATCAGAACAGTTTCCTGTGTGGAGCGTCTCGAGTGTTTCACTCAGTGTTCTTGTGTATTTCGTTTTGTTCTTTTTAAAGCTCTGTATTTTTATTACTGTAAATTAAATTAAATTATTACTGTATTTACCTGCTTATACCAAAGAAAATGACAGCGCATACCAAAGAAAACACGGGTGCATTTAAAATAAAGTGTTTTGGGGGCATTTTTAGGGTTTACACTATAAAATAGGCATTGTCAGGCATTTTTTTAACTACAGTACAAATTCGAACCTAGTCAGAGTGAGAGCAAAGCTAGTAAATTTGCAATCTGCCGATGATAAACAGCTTTACTTGGGAGCTTGTCATGGTGAGAGAGAGAGAGTGAGAGAGAGAGTGAGAGAGAGAGTGAGAGAGAGAGAGTGAGAGTGAGTGAGTGAGTGTGTGTGTGTGCTGAATAACCTGTTGCTGATGAATTAGAAAATTAAAACTTAATCCCTACAGTGCCTCCAGAACCATTCACAACAAAGCCATTTCCAGCACTGTGCAAAAGTCTTGATCCCCCTCATTTCTTTATATTTCTTTCTGAATCTCCTTGTTGGTGTAAAAGTACTATTTTCTGTCAGACTGTCTGATCTCTGTCATACTGAGGAGATTAAATGAAAGAAATGTGAATAAATGTTTTACTGACAGGCTGCAAAGTGTCTAAAGACACAAGTTTCCTAGATA
>JBBIGA010000040.1:4527371-4538278 GCA_037576975.1 Alestes dentex
GAAGAACTTGACTGGTCCACACAGAGTCCTGACCTCAACCCCATCCAGCACCTTTGGGATGAACTGGAACGGAGATTTTGATTCAGGCCTTCTCGTTCAGCATCAGTGCCTGATCTCATAAATGCTCTACAGAATGAATTGGCACAAATTCCCACAGAAACTCCAAAATCTTGTTGAAAATCTTCCAAGAAGAGTGGGAACTGTTATAGCTTGCAAAGGGGGACCAGCTCCATATTAAAGTCTATGTATTTGAATGCAATGTCACTGAAGTCCCTGTTTGTGTAATGGTCAGGCGTCCCAATACTTTTGTCCATATAGTGTGTGAAATAACCAGGAAAAAAGGTCTGTTCTAATTCTTTTAGAACAGTTCCTGAGAACTATATCAGGCATTTGCTTATGCAGACACTCTCTGCTCTTTGTTCTCGGGTGCTGATGAAGATATTTGCGAGTTTGGTGATTCTGTTGGCAAAGGCGTGCACGTTTTCATCCAAGCTCAGCTCCTGAGCATTGTTTCTGCAGTTTGTCCGAAAGACTGAGCAAAACTGTAGGCAGAGCAATAAATCATCTACTCAAGAAACGTCCACCGAGGACCAGATTGCTGTGGGAGAAGGTGTTAGGCATTTGATGTTTTATTCAGAATGGATTGTATTCCGGTAAACTGCTTACCAGGTTATGCTAAGCTCGGGACACCTGTGACGGGGCAGAGGGAAAGTGTTGCGTCAGCGGTTTTCGGGACTGCATCATTTTTTATTTAAAAGCTTAAAAAAGCTAACAAGAGCGTATCTTTTACTTCACTGCGCCCGAACGCCACAAGGGTGGTTTTAAATGACTATTTTACAAATATTGCCTGGGGTGAATTTTAACACTTAAAAGTCGAGGGCAGTCACTTAACATTGGTTATACTGTTCCAGTGTAATACAAATCCATATTTCATTACATTGTAAGTGCTTGGACTACCTTACTTTTAATTCACATTACATCCCTCGTTTTACAGAATTGGGTCACTTTTTCCTGTTCATTTGATAAAAAAAAAAATGACAGAATTAAGGATGCATGCAAAAGTTTGACCGTACAGGTGAAATTGTGTTTTGTAGATTTTATAAGTGAAAGTAAGTACACGTCCTCTGTAGACAACACAGGACTGCACATTTTGATCCACAATTACAGTTTGTCTGCTGAATTTAACATGCTGGAGAAAAAAAACAAAAGTTGAAATGGCCTTGTGCACATTTTATGCTTTATTTGTTGTCTCCCAATATGTGAAATTTGCAGAATTTATTTTGCCCTATTTTCTACATAAGCTCTTATAAAGATATAAGATCTTTATGTAGAAAATCAACAAAGCTTGTCATTCCACTTTAGGTCATATTATTATCTGCAGATCGTGGGACCAATTTCAAAATTGGTCCCACTGTATTTGGATGGCTCCCAATAGATTGTGTATACACGTTTAAATTATTAATAATCCATCTAGAGCGATAAATATTTTAGATAGTCATTCATATTTATCGGACTCCAGTAGAGCGGCATGGGCTAACTGTGCTAAGATGTCTGTTGTACCTAGAAATAAATGTCATTTCACCTTAGGTCATGTGTAGATACAGTACTGTGCAAAAGTCTTAGGCACCTGTGCAAATTGTTTGAAGTCATTTATATCTTTCTGCTCGCAAAAACACAGCTGAATATTAGAATAAATGCAAACCAACAAGAAAGTAGTAAAAAGTATCAAGATTTCTTTTTTTCTAAAAAGTAGTCTGTATTTTGTGAGCTGGTTAGAAGAACACAGGTTTGGTTCCAACTTTCTGCTCAGTGCCTCCAGTCACTGGGTGAATTCATACAATTCCATAAGCAACACACCTGTTTTATTCTACTGAGGTAAAAAAGAGCCAAACCAGGTATTTGATGGAGCTCATCAAATACCTGGTTTGGTAAAACTGGGCTTCCATGAGGAAAGAGGTCTAGAAACACTTAGCCGTACATAAAACCAACATTTACTGTATTCATGTTGTTTATATTTGTTGTAATGTTAGTGTTTAAACACTAACTTAACACCACTGCCCAGCAGTAAACAGCTTTTAAGCATCATCTTCTCAGGTGCCTAAGACTTTTGTACAGTACTGTATGTTTTTGGTGTTGTTGTTGGTTTTTTTTTTTTTTAATTTTGTTTAAATTTTTTGCTGTTACTTTTTTTTATTTGCACAGTCTAG
This sequence comes from Alestes dentex, assembly GCA_037576975.1. Lineage (NCBI taxonomy): Eukaryota > Metazoa > Chordata > Actinopteri > Characiformes > Alestidae > Alestes > Alestes dentex. The sequence goes on from JBBIGA010000040.1 coordinate 4,529,579, forward strand.
GAGTGACCTAGGTAACACACTTCAATACGTAACCTGTATGTGACAAATGAATGATCTTGAATCTTAAAAAATGTAACCGTTTTTGTATCGGCAGATGTACGCATGACAAACATCAGTTATGAGCATCAGTTTACAGTCCTCATATAAGTGCATTTCTTGGCAAAAATGCAAAGATGTTCTGTTTTTGTATTGAACAATGATGTGGTACCTTTATTTAGAATTCAGGTCATTACAAAAACACAAGTGCAATATATCATTTCAAGCGTAGAAGCTGAACTTTCTTCATTTGTCCGATTGTTTTAGAGAACCGTGAGTGAGAATTCAAAGCAATAAAACAAAACTGCCCGCAAAATGACGTAAATGTCTTTTTTTAATGGCTATGAATTAGGTAAAAAAAACACATTATAAATAATTAAAAAGCAGTTATAACACATATAAAAGGGCAGTAGCGACCTGACGATTGTACTGTTGCCCTTTTGGTTTATAATAGTGTTGTAACTGATTATTAATAATTGGTATGGTGTTTATGACCTGATTAATAATCATTGACGCCACTTTTTAAGGGTTGTAAAGCGGTACCAAACTCAATTATGTGTCGTTATTGCTGGCAAAAACTCCCAAGGGTTTAAACCATGATATGATAATGCATTGCTTGTTGCAACTGTTCAAATGTGATGCACATTTTTTCTGTTGTTTTATCTTAGATATGATGGAGAGGGCGATCATTAACACGTTCGTGGGCCATGATGTGGTGGAGCCGGGCAATTACGTCCAGATGTTTCCCTACCCCTGCTACACCAGAGACGAGTAGGTCCCTCTACTGACATCTGCATTCATGCCCTTCTGTTTTTTCACCATATGCTTCTTGCCTCAGTCGTCATTAGACAAATCCCAGAGGTTTGCGACGCTGAGAAGGCTGTTGAAGGGCTGTGAAAGTGCGACGGAAGTGTTGATAACTGACTGTTATGTTATGATAGCCGTTACACTTTTGGTAATATGCTACTGTGCTTGAAGTCAGCATGTTACTGAACTGTGCTTGCAGTTATATGCCACTAAGATCTGCTGGTTTGTGCAGTTTTCTGTTCGTGATAGAGCACATGATGCCTCTGTGTATGGTCATCTCCTGGGTCTACTCAGTGGCCATGATGATCCAGCACATAGTGGCCGAGAAGGAGCATCGGCTCAAAGAGGTAAGGACCATCACACGGTCAGTACTGCAGATGTGTTGTGTATTTAAATATTACTACTGGGGGAGCTGGTGGCTTAGAGGTTAGGGTGCCCCCCTTGCAATCAGAAGGTTGTGGGTTTGAATCCCAGCACTGCTAGTGTCATCACTGAGGTTCCCTTGAGCAAGGTACCGTCCCCACACACTGCTCCCCGTGCGCCCCTCGTTGGTGGCAGCCCCCTGCTTCACTTGGTGAATGGATTAAATGCAGAAACAGAATTTCACACTGTGTGCCGTGCTGTTGTGTGTTCATGCATGACTATAAGCAGGTACTTTACTTTATTCATCTATTATTCAATTATTTGGCTAATCAAAACATGCAGTGTCCTCTCTTTTTGTTCCATCTAAGTGGCAGCATCATGAAAGGTCTTTTATGATATAATGACCCTATAGAACCAATATTGCCCCATCTCAGCAGTATTATAAATATAGATAATTGATTTGCAGTCATTCTGATGTTGTTGATTATGGTGGTAAATTCTCTCAGGTGATGAAGATGATGGGTCTGAATAATGCTGTACACTGGGTGGCTTGGTTCATCACTGGCTTCGTACAGCTTTCCATATCAGTGACGGCACTGACAGCTATACTGAAGTACGGCAAGGTTCTTTTCCACAGCGACCCCTTCATCATCTGGCTCTTCCTCACTGTCTACGCCATCGCCACCATCATGTTCTGGTAATGTGTTACTCTATGGCCGTGTTACAACACCAGTGCCAGCCCGTTTACAGTGTTACTGTGTAGACCCTGTGTCAAGTCAAGTCAAGTCAAATCAAGTAGGTTTACTGTAATCTCAGTACCGTATTCCTCCAGGACCATGGAGCAACACAAGGACAAAAACAGAAAACACCCAAGACTACATGAGTGCAGAGAAAGGACAAATAACCTAGAGTGCAAAGAGAGAAACAGAGCGAGTGCAAGAAAAACACAAGAGCAACAAAACTACAGGACAAGACAGCATTCAGTGCAGTCGACATTTGAGAGAATACAGTATAATATTATATTTAAGCAACAGAATTGTTGGGTGTGCAAAAATGCAGAACAGTAATAAACGTTTAAATAATAGCATCAGCAGGACAGAGAATGTGCAGTATATAATAAATGATGGGTATTTACAGCGGCAGTTATGGGTGTTAGTTGTTTGTTTGAGGCAGAATAGTTCAGTGTGTATATGAATTGTGTATGATACACTTTTAACCATTATAAGAACTCATTGCGCAGTTAAAACAGGCTTTAAGTATCATGCAGTCATCTTGAAGCCTGAAATTGGCTTGTACTTTTGTCTAGCAGTGATCCGTTCTTCTGAATAATCTCTGTTGTTGTCGTTGTTACTTCTAGTTTCTTGGTCTCAGTGATCTACTCCAAAGCCAAGCTGGCCTCAGCGTGTGGTGGGATTATTTATTTCCTGAGCTATGTTCCCTACATGTATGTGGCCATCAGAGAAGAGGTGGCCCATGACAAGATCACTGCGTTTGAGAAGTGCATTGCGGTAAGAAACTTCCCCACGGTCGTTCGCTGCTTAGAGCAACACTCACTACCCCAACGTACAGAGTGCTTTAAGATAAAAATAGGTAATATTCTCTTTGGCAGCTGCATCTAAGCTACCATCTGTCCTTCCGTTCATATGCCACTTCCTCTCTGCCCGCAGTCTCTGATGTCCACCACTGCTTTTGGCCTGGGCTCAAAGTACTTCGCCTTGTACGAGGTGGCTGGAGTGGGCATCCAGTGGCGCACCATCAACCAGTCACCAGTAGAGGGCGATGACTTTAACCTGCTGCTGTCCATGGTCATGTTGATCATCGACGCCACTGTGTATGGAGTGCTGACCTGGTACATAGAGGCTGTACATCCAGGTGAACTGTCCACATAGTTATCGTACAAACGCACTATTCTGATCGCTCAAGACCTCACTGACTAGGGTGACCATATGTTTGTTTTCAGAAAAGAGTACACTATGAGCAGGAGGGTTACACAGGGCAGTCTGTCGAAAGTCAAAGAGAAAGATAGAAACCAAATCCTGGACAAATTAGGCAATTTAGTAGGGCTGGCCTGCATAGCATTTTACAGGCTTCAGATAGTAATTCTTCAAACGAGTACTAAAATATGCACTCTCAATCACCTTTATAAAATATTATTGCCATAATTTGAAGTATTTTTGTAATTGCAGTTCATCATATATCCAATAGGCGCCATATGTTGCTATAGAAGCAGTGATTGTAGCCTTTTTACACTCTGATGACATTTCGTGGCTTGAAAAAAGATGAAGATCCACATAGTAAATGTTCTCAAATACCAAGAGAACAAGTACTTAAATGTTCAAATTATTTGGGCCAGCTCTACAATTTAGTAATCCCAGCCAGGTATGTTTTTCAGATCCAAAAAAGAGGGCATGTCCTGGCAGGAGAGGATGTGTGGTCACACGAAACTGACCTAGTTATGCTCTTCCCTTATAGTAGCTAACGTTGTGAGGGTCTTTCACACATACACAGAATATATGTATTAATAATACACTCTGAAAATAGCTTTTTTCACAATTACTTAGTATCTAAAAAGAACACGTGTGAGAGCAGAGTATGTGTAGGTCAGTTGTTCAAGGCAGAACAGGAAAGTATGATTCTAAAGTTGATTTTATTCAAAATAGCAGCAACATCTATAAGTCTAGTACTCAAAGTCCTCCTTATCCTTCACATCTAAGTACTGCTTGTTCACCCCACACTCCACCATAAGCTCTACTGTAGAAGTGCCAGAGTAAAGTTTAATTATAGACCACTGTTCTTATCAAAGAGAACCTTCTGTAACAACCGCCAGTCACTGCCTTTATCCCCGGGGGGCTACATCCTGCCTTAAGGAGCTTTTTAGACTTTTTAAATCTTTTTGTTCTGGATCTTCATATTGTTCCTCTGACTCTGCAGGGATGTATGGGCTGCCCCGACCATGGTACTTCCCCCTGCAGAAATCCTACTGGCTGGGCAGCGGGCGCATCGAGACGTGGGAGTGGCCGTGGGGGAGCAGTGCCAGGCTCAGCGTGATGGAGGAGGATCAGGCATGTGCAATGGAGCACAGACGCTCAGGTACACCTGATACAGATACATTTTCCAATTTTATTGCTGAATCACAGCATGTGCGGTAAGCCACTGGTCTCAAAGCAATCTTGAATTTACACTGTATGGACAAAAAATTTGGACGCCTGACCAATTACATCAACAGGGACTTTTTAATAACATTGCATTCAAACACATAGACTATAATATGGAGCTGGTCCCAAAAACAGGTGTGTCCCAATACTTTTGTCCATATAGTGTACATGCAGCAGGGCAGCATATTTAAAAAGACAAATGATTTAACAGGGATCGGTTGTTCTACAAAAGGCTATAAGACATTTGTGCTATAAATTTAATCTCTTATTTAATCTCAACCAATGTTTTCAGAATAAATGTACAGAGAGAAATGGTCAAAAATGACTGAATGACATTTATTTACCAAGTGATTTTGATGTCTGTGTGCTGCCCCCAGAGGAAACCCGTGGGATAGAAGAGGAGCCTAGTCATCTGCCTTTGGTGGTCTGCATAGACAAGCTCACCAAAGTCTACAAGACAGGCAGCAAGCTGGCTCTGAACAAGCTGAGCTTAAACCTGCATGAGAACCAAGTCGTCTCTTTCCTGGGGCACAACGGGGCTGGAAAGACCACCACCATGTAAGAGAGTGAAGTGTGGCTGCTGAAGTATGCGTGAGACTGGTGCCCACAGTATGTGCCCTTGTCTTTATTTTTTAAATGGGCTCTATAGGGCGTCACAACAGTGGTCACATTCTGACAAGCTCAAGATGGTCCAAGGAATAGCAGGAACAGGGGCACAGTAGAAAGGGGATAGAAAGGGGACAATAAACAGGTTTAACAAAAACACACTAAAACCAACACAACTAGAAATGACCCTAGAAAAGCTCCAAAAGCAGGTTTTACAGAGAAAGTTTGACAAGAGGTTTTACAGTGAATCCACAGACTGAAATACAGGGGTAGTTATACTAATGAAGGAAATGAGAACACCTGGGCAGGGGCGGGGACAGAGAGTAGACAGGTGAACAGGACAGTGAGGGGGCGGGGCTAAAGTAAAATGGCCCCTTTAGTCACACCACAGCACACAGTATGAAATTCTTTCTCTGCATTTAACCCATTCACTAAGTGAAGCAGTGGAGGGCGCCCAGGGAGCAGTTTGTGATGACGGTACCTTGCTCAAGGGTACCTCAGTGGTGCCACTAGCAGTCTTGAACCCACAACCTTACGATCACAGGGGCAGCTCCGGAACCAGCAGGTCACCAGCCGTCCCACAGGCGGGGCCACGACCAAAACATGGAATAGACACATAAACACAAAAGGCACATGGAGAATGTATACAACATCATAGACGTGAGAACAGCGAGAAGACATGGGAAAGGACGGGGCGTACGTTACACCTGGTTTCTAAATCTGCTGGTGGTTAAGACATCGACTAAAGAAATCTTTCAGAATTTGCAGATTGTTATTTGTTTGTTATCTCTGTGTGCCGTTATCATGTTAAACGCCAGTCTTTAGTCTAAGTCTGATTTCTGCACTGCATAGTTTATTTTTAGGTACTTGCATCTATTTGATTGTATGTCAATAATTACATTTTTAGAATTGATTTTTATTATTCAAATTCCTTAAAATCAGCATAAATCTGTTCATTGTGAAAACAATGACATCAGTCAAAACAGAGGAATATAGTTTAAATATGACGAGCTTTGCATCAAGCAAGATTCATTTCGTTCAAATTTATGAGACTGTTTACATCAGGTTTATTTAAAGATTTATGATAAATAGATAAATCTGCCGTTGTTTATTCAGATCACATCGGGTTTCTTGGTATTATTACATAAATCTCATTCTTAATTGTTTCATTTACGTGTGACTGACAAATATGCAGCGCATAAAGTTTACTGGCCTGTTTCTGTTAGATCCAAGTAATTCAAATGGTTGGAAATTTTATATGCAATTGAAATACATACGTCTTTGGAATTGGGCCTAAATATTTCCGTGAGTGTGTGGACAGTCAGGTCACTTGCTCACTGTGTTATCTCCAGGTCCATCCTCACTGGACTGTTTCCCCCCACCTCCGGCTCAGCCACCATCTACGGCCACGACATCCGCACGGAGATGGAGCGCATTCGGCAGAACCTGGGCATGTGCCCCCAGCACAACGTGCTCTTCGACAAGCTGAGTGTGGAGGAGCACCTGTGGTTCTACTCGCGTCTGAAGGGCATGGCTGAAGAGGACATCCGCAAGGAGATGGACAAGTCAGTCCTCACGCTCCAAACAACACGACGTCATTGTCGTGTTGTGCTGTTAAGACTTCTGACGCGGTTTCTTTTAAAAAGGCTGTATTTTGTGGAAAAACTAACTTTACTTCCTTTTCTAATGGAATAGCTTGATTTACTCTACTGAAAATCCTCACATTTTAAAAGATTGCTTTCACTCGTGAGCCTGATTTGTCATGGCTGTGATGTCACAATCACAAACACATGTATATGTTGGATCCGGCAGCAATATGCCCTGCCCTTTCTCCTTGAACTGATCAGGAGTATTGGAGTGGTTAGACTGGAAAGTGAGGGGAAATTAAACATTTGGGTGTTCAAGAAGCATGTGCATCAGTGCAGCCTTCCAAAAATCTAAATATTGTTGTTTTCAGAGTAAATCTCCATTTTTGTCATTTCAATTTGACATCATTGGAAAAGTTCTTGATGGACAGACCGATGGTAATGGTCCGCTATGACTTAGAATAAAATTTTGTTACATTATTAAATGCTTTTTTTCTGACAGTGCCAATCCAAAAGGAGACGTTTACTCAAGTGTATTCTTCAAATGTTCTGTGCACTTTACTGCTTTTTTTATTGGTCATGTAAAAACATCATGGGCTGTAAATGAGAGAAATAGGGGCCCTTTATAATATTGAGCTTATATAACACCTGTAGTTAGAAACTGCATTATTATTTTGTCAAATTGAGACACAGTGAACCTCTTGTGTATTTGTTCTGTTCCAGGCCTCTGTTATTAATGTGATACTCTCTTTATCAGCCTCTAACATCCTTAACAAGGTAATCAATACTGAACCAAAGAGAAATGTCAGTAATGTTCAGTAGAATAAAACCAACACCACTGGCGAGATCCACCAGTGTAATATCACCTTCAGGCTCCTCAGATCCAGCACCTCATAGCTCTGTTGGACAGAACTGCAGAATTAATGAGAAGCTAATTAGTCAAAACTCCTGTTGGCTCCTCTTCACCGTGAGCTATTTCAGTTCGGTTTGTTTTTTCTTGGTTGTCTTGCTGATGGCAGTGTGGTGTCGCTGGCATTTGTGTATAAATCGGATGATTTCTTGTCTTTAATTTCCAGGATGATCGAGGATCTGGAGTTATCTAATAAGCGCCACAGTCTGGTGCAGACGCTGTCCGGGGGCATGAAGAGGAAGCTGTCAGTGGCCATTGCGTTCGTGGGCGGCTCTCGTGCGGTCATTCTGGACGAACCCACTGCAGGAGTGGACCCGTACGCTCGGCGGGCCATCTGGGACCTCATCCTGAAGTACAAACAAGGTCAGAGCAAAGACTGACTCCCAGAAACGAACACATTAGTGTGTGCCATTTATATTGGGGACATGAAATTGTCGACCAGAATCCCCATCCACCTTTGAAAGGAAGATTTAAACTTCACCGTTCTACTTTTTGCCAAACACTGGACTGTTGCTAAGGGCATATCTTTATCATGGGATACCCTGTTGTATTAGTTAACCCAGTTAAATGTTGGGTTTGATGATTATCCATTATCTGAGTCACTTATCCTTAACTAGGGTTGTGGGGGGTGCTGGAGCCTATACCAGCGGTCATAGGGCAAAAGGCATAGAAACACCCTGGACACACACACACACACACACATTCACACACATTCACACACACACACTCACCCCAAGGGCAGTCCATCATCTCCAATTCACCTGACATGCATGTCTTTGGCCTGTGGGAGGAAACCGGAGTTCCTGGTGGAAACCCACGACAGACACAGGGAGAACATTCAAGCTTCACACAGAAAGGACCCTCGGCTGTCCTGGCCAGAAATGTTTCCATCATTATCATTATTATCGTTTAAAAATGTGAACAGAATAGTAGTCGGAAATGCCATTTAGTAAAGAACACACTCATCTGGACCAGATGTTAAATAAAATAATTGCTATGGAACTGAATATAGATTTTGTGAATTGTTATATCACACCCCTAGTTGACATGGATTAATCTCTGGTGACTGAATGAATCTTGTGTGTGTGTGTATGTGTGTGTGTGTGTGTGTGTGTATGTGTGGTTGTGTGTGTGTGTGTGTGTGTGTGCGTGTGTGTGTGTGTGTGTGTGTGTGTGTGTGTGTGTGTGTGTGTGAGAGAGAGAGAGAGCATGCTTGATGTGTGTGCCTTACATTGTG
>JBBIGA010000040.1:4538378-4568623 GCA_037576975.1 Alestes dentex
ATATACACACACACACACACACACACACACACACACATATATACAGACAGACAGACACACACACACACACACACACACACACACACACACATACAGGCACACATACAGACAGACAGACACACACGCATACACACAAACAGACAAACACACACAGACACACACACACACACACACCCATAGACATACATACACACACATATACACATACACACGCACACATACAGACAGACAGACACACACACACACACACAAGCTCTCCACACCATCCAACTGTTTGGAATCACTTACGATATTAATCTTTTGTGTTATTATAAAAAAATAATAATAATAACAATCATAGTAATAATAATAACTATTATTAAAATAATAAGAAGAACAACAGGGAGCATTCTGCAGATTAACATGACCTTAATTTCATACCAGTTTCATAGTAATATACATTTATAAATTGTAGAATCACCTTCAGATGCCTGTATCACTCTGTGCGTATCTGAAATGTCTTTTTAAAGTCTAAAGTGAATCCTGTCAGGTTACACATTCATTTTACACAAATAGAAGAATATCTTGATTCCAGACATTTGAATATATTGTACACTGTGCATTGATTTTCCAGTATTCTTCTCACTGGTGCTGGACACACATTAGAAAGTACTTACTGCAGTACTTGTACAGGCTAGTTTATTGCCTTTTGTTGAACAAAAAGTGAGCTTGCTCTGTTTGAGCTGTGGTCTCTTCTCCTTGCAGGCCCTGGAGCAAAGTCTGGACAGCTTGGCCCTCACCAGCTTTGGGGTGATGGACACCACGCTGGAGGAGGTGTTCCTCAAAGTTTCAGAGGAGGACCTGTCTGTAGAGAACAGTGATGCAGGTGAGAGAGAGCTAACGAGATAACGATCTCTTTAATAGAAAAGGGAAAAATAGAAAAACAATTATTTCTTATATTTTCTTATTACTTCTCTCCTTTGTCTCTCTCTTGCACTCTCTCTCTCTCTCTCTCTCTCTCTCTGTTTCTCATGTTACTGTCTACCACATTGCTTTGTCTCTCTTTGTCCCACTCGTTTTCTCTCCGTCTCTCTCATTACTCTCTTCCACGATCTCTCTCTCTTTCTCCTTTCTCTCTTTCTCTCATTATCTTCCACTTTGTGTCTCTCTCTCTCTTTCTCTGTCTCTCTTGTTATTGCCTTTCACTTTGTCTCTCTCTTTTTCTCTCTGTCTCTCTCATTACTGTCTTCCACTTCGTTCCTATGTCTCTCTCTCTATCTCTCTGTCTCTCTACTTTTTTCCACTTTGTCTCTCTCTCTCTTGCTTTCTCTCTCTTACTCTCTTGTTATTGTCTTCCACTTTGTCTCTCTCTCTCTCTCTTTCTCTTTCTCTCTCTGTCTCTCATTACTTTCTTCCACTTTGTCTCTCTATTGGTCTCTCTCTCTCTCTCTCTTTCTCTCCGTCTCTCACATTACTGTCTTCCACTTTGTCTCTCTTGTTGTCTCTCTTTCTCTCTCTGTCACGTTACTGTCTTTCACTTTGTCTCTCTCTCTCTCTCTTTCTCGTTTTCTCTCTTGTTACCGTCTGCCATATTGCTCCTCTGTCTGCTCTGTCTCTTTCTCACACTCATTCTTTCCCTCTGTCTCTCATGTTACTGTCTTCCACTTTGTTTCTCTCTCGCTCTGTCTCTCTCTCTCTTTCTCTCTCTCTCTCATTACTGTCTTCCACTTTGTTTCTGTCTTGCTCTGTCTCTCTCTCTCTCTTTCTCTGTCTCTCTCATTACTGTCTTCCACTTTGTTTCTGTCTTGCTCTGTCTGTCTCTCTCTTTTTCTCTGTCTCTCTCATTACTGTCTTCCACTTTGTTTCTGTCTTGCTCTGTCTGTCTCTCTCTCTCATTCTCTGTATCTTACGTTACTGTCTTCCACTTTGTTTCTCTCTTGCTCTGTCTCTCTCTCTCTCTCTTTCTCTGTATCTTACGTTACTGTCTTCCACTTTGTTTCTCTCTTGCTCTGTCTCTCTCTCTCTTTCTCTGTCTCTCATGTTACTGTCTTCCACTTTGTCTCTCTCTTGCTCTCCCACTCACTCCTTCTCTTTTTACTGTCTCGGTTCCTCTGTCTGCTCTGTCTCTCCTTTTCCTCCGTCTCCCTCGCTCCCTCAGATATGAAGGACTCTCCGGGGGGCTCCTCCGCGGGGAAGCCCTCGTCTCTGGCCGCCCCGCAGGCCGACGGTGCTGTGGTGGGTGTGGTGACTCGGCCGGAGGTGGAGCTGAGTAATCTGGTGATGTGCTCCAGACTGAGCCCCAGTCAGGCCTCGCTGCACTCTGACTCCTCTCTGGGCTCCGTGCGGGGCGACGAGGGCGGACCCTACTCCGACTTTTACGGAGAATACTGCCCCCTGTTTAATAACAACCAGGACCCAGACTCCGCCAGCCTCAGAGGTGCATATATTACTCTACTATTATATTATTATATCTCATAGATATCCCATTATACATACTTTTTTGATCTCTCTACATATATGTGTGTAATTTTTAAATTGACTTCACTGGATATTTATCTCCTAAACCTTACAGGTGGGCCCACACGTCAGTTCCTCTCTCTTATAACTACATCCCCTAAATATTAGTTTCATAGTATTTGCGGCATTAAGATTCCATCATAACAAAAGTGAGTTAAAAGTAACTGACACTGCTAACCTTTCTCAGTTTATGAGCCAATAGATATCCAGAGTAGGCTTGTGGTCTCTTCTTTTTGGATTCTTGGATTCTTGATAAAAACTTGTGATAAAGACAATGAATTCTACAAGGGCTTTTTTTTAATATAGATTAAGTTTCCAAATATGGACTGAATGGACAACAAAGGCAAAGTTAAATTTGAACTCGAACTATTTGTACATAATTCTTCAGACAAAAACATGAGAAAAATATGTCCTTATATGAAAATTCCCACTTTCTTATGGTCTTGTTGTTTTTGTATAAGCAAGTAAAGTAAAGGGATATTTGGCAGTCATCCAGAGTGACTTACGATCATGATCTCTCTACATATATGTGTGTAATTTTTAAATTGACTTCACTGGATATTTATCTCCTAAACCTTACAGGTGGGCCCACACGTCAGTTCCTCTCTCTTATAACTACATCCCCTAAATATTAGTTTCATAGTATTTGCAGCATTAAGATTCCATCATAACAAAAGTGAGTTAAAAGTAACTGACACTGCTAACCTTTCGCAGTTTATGAGCCAATAGATATCCAGAGTAGGCTTGTGGTCTCTTCTTTTTGGATTAAAATTAAATAAAACAAAAGAAGACACTGTTTTTTCGTGAAACAAATGTTGCATGTTGCTCATAGCGGTCCAATATTAGCTGTTCATCAAACTGTCCACTCCCTTGAACGTTATATCGCGTCCATAATCACTTGTTTTTTTCTCACCCTGGTAGAGAAAGTATCAAAGTGAAAGTCTGGGATGATTGTGTCTTCATGCCTTATGTATTGTTCTGTCTTCCCCTTGTTTTCTTGTCTATATTGTTATTTACAGTCTCCATGTGCCTTTGTTTATGTGTCTGCTCCATCTGAGTATGTTTTGGTCTTGGCCCCGCCTTGGCCCCACCTTAGCCCCACCCCCTTGTTCTCCTGTTCTCCTGTGTCTTGTCTCTGGTTCCTATCCTGCCCAGGCGTTTCCCACAGTCTAGTCTGTGTATATATGTATATACCCAGTGTATATATGGATAAATATATGTACCATATATGTTTCTGTCTTTGTTTTGTGGATTCTTTGTGAATATCTTGTAAATGTCTTGCAAAACTCTTGGTTAATGCTGGTCTTTGTTCAAGTTCTTGTAATCCCTGATTGTTTGAAACTCTTGGTGCTTCATGTCACCTGGTTTTGTTGATTTAGTCTGTATTTACGTCGTTTTTGTTTGTATTTTTTTACTTGTCCAGACAGGATCCTGTGATTACATCCTGTCTGTCTCGACCCTCACACGTCACACCTTGCTGCATGGTTCTTAAAAAACTGCTTTAAACCATGTCCATTAATATCAGAGCGGTATAATAGTCGCCTTATTATGAACAATAAAAATAGATTGCCACCGTCTGTGTTTCCCCAGATGAGATCCCAGGCTCTCCGGAGCCCGCGGTGCTGGAGGGTCAGGGCAGTTTTAAGCTGGAGGGCTGGTGGCTCAGACTGCGTCAGTTCCACGGCCTCATCGTCAAGAGGTTCCACTGCGCCAAGAGAAACACCAAAGGCCTCTTCTCTCAGATACTGCTGCCCGCCTTCTTCGTGTGTGTAGCCATGACCGTCGCCCTGTCCGTGCCGGAGATAGGTCAGAGTTTATACATTAACAACTAGATTTCCAGGTTGAAGTGTTAAAGGGGTAATTTCCCACATCTTTCATGTTTTTTAATACCTTCTTGATAAAAACTTGTGATAAAGACAATGAATTCTACAAGGGCTTTTTTTATAGATGAAGTTTCCAAATATGACTGAATGGACAACAAAGGCAAAGTTAAATTTGAACTCGAACTATTTGTACATAATTCTTCAGACAAAAACATGAGAAAAATATGTCCTTATATGAAAATTCCCACTTTCTTATGGTCTTGTTGTTTTTATATAAGCAAGTAAAGTAAAGGGATATTTGGCAGTCATCCAGAGTGACTTACGATCATTAGACACTGAGGGTTAAGTGTCTTGCTCAAGGACACAATGGTAGAAAGTGGGGGGGGGGGGTTTGAACCTGCAGCTTTGTGGTTATTGGTTTTACAGGCAAGTGTTTTACCCACTAGGCCACTACCACCTCTAATATGTAATATGACTGCTGCCTGTTTTGCTTTCGTAGGTGACCTCCCTCCTTTGATTCTGTCACCATCTCAGTATCATAACTACACCCAACCCCGAGGAAACTTCATCCCTTATGCCAATGAGGACCGGATACAGTACAGGTGAGACAAATTATTGTAACATCCTGTGCTGCCCCTTCCTGCTTTTGTTTTCCCAGTGCCATGCGGCTTTTGTTTAAGCTCCTCCCCTTTACTTCCCTTCTGATCCGTGTGTTCACCTGTGTGTCTGTAACCCCTCCCTTCCCAGGTGTTCTCCATCCCACCCTGTATAAGTATCCCTGTCTTTGAATCCATATTTGTTGGTTCACTGTTACACTACTCTTATCGTTCCTGTTTGTGGTTGAAGCGTTATTGTGTTTTTGTTTCCCTTTGGCTCTCCATTTTTAATATTTGTTTTTAAATAAAATTACCACTCACATATGTGTCACCTCAAGGCCTCCCTCAAACCACATTACAATTATTATGTAATTAAATGAGTCACAATTCAAGTGTTTTTTTTCCACATGTGACATACATGTGTTTCAAAGCTATGTAAACATAAAAAGACACGGATTTACAGATTTTAGCCAACTTAATATACTACATAGTGGACAAAAGTATTTGGATGCCTTACCATTACACCAGCAGGGACTTTAATGACATTGCATTAGACATAGACTTTAATATGGAGCTGGTCCACCCTTTGCAGCTATAACAGCTTCCACTCTTCTTGGAAGGCTTTCCACAAGATTTTGGAGTTTCTGTGGTAATTTGTGTCGGTCTGTAGAGCAATTATGATGTTAGACGAGAAGGCCTGACTCACAATCTCTGTTCCAGTTCATCCCAAAGGGGCTGGATGGGGTTGAGGTCAGGGCTCTGTGTGGACCAGTCAAGTTCTTGCACACTGAACTCATCCATGTCTTTATGGAGCTCGCTTTGTGATTTTTATTTATCACTTGTCTAATGTGAACAGCAGGTCAGCGGCAGGTCTGATAAAATGTCTACATGCAGGTCTTGAACATGTACAGGTGTGCTCACACTGGTGACTTTGAGTCCCTGAGATCTTAACAAAATATCAGACTTGTGCTGTGTGATTGATTACACATACAGGGATTATAATACTGATATCCAGTGATTACAGTAATAATGGCATGAAAAACATGAATAACGACAAACTGATGATAAAGATATTCCCATATTCTTCTGCGCCCCTTGCCCCGCTGCAGGAGTAAGCTGTCCCCGGACGCCAGCCCTCAGAAGATTGTCAACACTCTGCGGCTGCCCTCGGGCGTGGGCGCCACCTGTGTGCTGAAAACACCGTTTAACAGCACCCTGGACCAGCTGGCCCAGACCCTCAACCCCTACGCCAACAACTCCAAAACACTGGCCGCCCGCTACTTCGACTCCATGTGCCTGGACTCTTTCACCCAGGGCGTCCCCCTGTCCAACTTCGTCCCGCCTCCCCCTTCCCCTGCTCCCTCTGATGACCCGGAGCCTCGCTTCGAGGACGGCCTCTGGAACTACACGGCCACCCCGCCCACTACTGTCCACGGTGAGGCAGGCCATAGCGTACAGACCAGAATTTAAAGGGACAACTGTGTGAAACAAAGAAACTTTATAATTCAAAGTCCAGCTTCTTTTCCTTTAGGTGTTAAAGAGTGTGGAACAGTTGCAACAGACCAACTTTAAAGAACCCCTAGCACTGCTTTTTAAGATAAGCCATGCTGCTTAAACACTATTTAGTTTCATAACATAGCATTTACTTCACAGTCTATACAGTCCATTGACGGACGCTCATTCATTTTGCAATTGACGAATTTGAATTAATTATAGTTGTTCTTAAACAATAAAACACAAGACAGTAGGATATGGGCCCTTTAAAAAGTATGCTGGTCTGCATTAAATGCTACATTCCCTGCATGAATTATCTCACTGTTCGGCTCTACTCTGACTATACGGTCTTGCTTGGCATTTAAAGCCCCTAATGGCTTGAAGCATTTAAAGCCCTGCAGACCACTTGGCTCAGCAGAAACGTAGTGCAAACTTGCTTCATTGCTCACAGCTCAGTCATCAGATGGTGGATGATCTTTCTCTAATACAGCTCCTGAACTCGGAAATATGAGGAATGCACATTTGATAAGTGTTAAAGATTCTAGTGTTAAAGATTCTAGATTAAAAGCACTTTTGTTCAAGCCATTATATGCGAACGTAGCTGCTGCAGTGTGTTGTGATGTTGTTTTGTGTGTGTGTGCAGAGATGGTGACGTCTCCTCCCCCGCTGCCACTGTCCATCCGAGAGCCGGTGCGCTGCATCTGCTCCATGCAGGGCACGGGCTTCTCCTGCCCCAGTGGTGTCGGGGGACGCCCGCCCCTCATGAAGGTGGTGACCGGCGACATCCTGGTGGACATCACCGGCCGCAACGTGTCTGAGTACCTCCTCTACACCTCCGACCGTCTGAGACTGCACAGGTGACATTAAACCCCAAATTTACCAAATGTTCTCAATCACTTAGCTGAGCAGCTCCTGCAGATCTAAGAGACCTACCGGCATTATATGCTTCAAACTCACCCAAGTTTTATTTCAGACATGTTTGGTTTAAGTTATCTTCTTTGCACTGCAGCTTACATGTAATGGAAGCTAAGGTCTGTGGGCCCAGACTGTCCGTCATCACTTTCATAACAACATATCTTACATTGTACTTTCGTGGGTGGTTACTGAATAAAGAGCAGAAGATTGAAGGAAACCTCTAACGTTTTTCAACCGAATCATTGGATCTTTAGTATACAGAAACCGTGTAAGCAAGTCTGTTTGTGATTATTTAACATGTTGACACCATTTGAAGTGTGCAATCGCTTAGGCATGCAGTTGGCATGAGGGTTTATAACATCAACAAAGACTGTTACTGGAATGAAATCTTGCAGTGAAACAGTGTGCTTGTTAACTGTAATAAAAATAAAAAAACTAAATTAAAATGAACAAAAACTGTGGATGAAAAGCCTTTGGTTTCATGTTTTCAGTGAATAAAGGGATGGGCTGGATGTGAGATTCCTCCCTACCCCGGAAATTGTAAATTGTAAGTAATGCAATGGCAGTGGTTCTGAGCGAAGTAGCTAATCATAGTGATAAACCCTTCGGAAGAGTCCACTGGAATGTCTCAGTATTTGTCAAAATAAACAAACTGAACAAACCGACACAAAAATCTAAACCGAAACTGAAGAATTGAAGCTAAACTGTTTCTAAATACGTCCTGAACTGAAGACAAAATAAAACACAAAATTACATTTTCTACTGCTGGGTTGCATGATACTAATTTCTGGGGTTACAGGCTAAAATGATCTGTTAGACTTCTGTTAGAAGCAAACCTTCATTTGGGGGAGGGAGGTATTCTGTAATGTACATTTTTATGGAGATGTTGCTTTAAGCTGAGCAGGCACATTAGAAGACTTTCAGCTGTGTTATTGCATGTTTGTTGGTGTACCGTTGTGCTGCAGGTATGGAGGCATCACTGTCGGAAATATCCAGAAGTCAGTGCCAGCGTCCTTCGGGAGAAAGACCCCGCCCATGGTGCGCAAAATAGCAGTCCGGCGATCGGCCCAGGTGACAAAGAACGTCTTTCTCTGCTCAGATGCTCTCTAAAGGTCGCGCCTGGATCTGCTCAGGGTTGATGCTGTCTCCGTGTCCCCACAGGTGCTGTACAATAACAAAGGCTACCACAGCATGCCCACCTACCTTAATGTGCTCAACAATGCCATCCTGCGAGCCAACCTGCCCCTCAGCAAGGGCAACCCTGCGGCGTATGGTGAGAGTCCAAGCTCCGAGTGAAGGCGTACAATAGCGCTGAATGTCAAAATCTGACAGCTCTGATCTTTTCTTTGAAGAGAAATGTCACACGCTGTAGAAACATCTTTTCCAAGCTAGCTTTAACCCTGTCAAATCTAAGGACCTGTCTGTGGGCCCAGACTGTCCGCCATCACTCCCATCATTACAGAACTTTCATTTTAGTTGCGTAGTGGTGACTGAATTAAAGATTGAAGGAAAACTCTCGCATTTGTCAGCCTAATCATTGGATCTTTAGTATACGGACACATCAATCGTAGTATTACTGTGAATAGTGATTATGATGTGTAAAAAGTGAAAAAAGTGAAAAAAATGAATGCTGTAACGATTACTTTAATAATAACCCCTTTCTATGGGCCTTTTAGATTCTCTTGGCAACACAGGCAATGAAATATTTGTATAAATCAAATGAAACATTTTAATTCAGACTGCAACCATCAGTTAAATGTATAGATTTAAAATGAAATGTACAGTTCCTTGGGAAAGTGTTAGCCCCCTCCTTTGATGTTTTTCCTGTTGTATAGATGTAATGCTATGAAACACATAAAAAGGATCTGATCCAGCCAACTTCGGAAGTCACATAATTAAATGATTAAGGTCCACCTGTGTACAGTCAAAATATTATCTCACACGAAAGCCCCCCGAGCTCTCCCGACTGGTCAGACAAAGACCCTGTTTACACCGAGTCATTTCATGCATCAGGAATATATCTGGCCAAGCCACAAACTGCAGGCGTGAACACGCCCAAGATGCATTTAAATATAAACCTGATCACTCAGGCCAGTTCAGACGGTGGTCTCCTTCTGTTTACACCTGTCCTTATGTTTACATTATCATATCCACCTTGGTCAAGCCTTCGAAGCGGGAGGCATGCTGTGTGAATCAAATTGTACAAACCCCAAAAAAGGTCATTTTAACTCCAGGTTGTTCAAAAAGCGTTGAATACTTTTGCAATACACTGTGCTTTCATGATTTGTCTAATGATGGTATGTGTAAATGAAGCTGTAAATCTGTATCATTTGTTCCTTCAGAGAGAAGTGAGAGGAACACATTTTCCAAAGGGTAGAATTAGGGAGGGGCGAGATGTTGAAATTAGTTGTCTGTTGTACTCAACCACATTCCAAAACTGCTGCAGATAGAGATTACACTGAAAAACGCTGGAGGATTCCATTAAGAGTAAATAGAAAAAGACTTGTACTGAAGACACTGCACGTGTTGTGATTTATTCATCATGGTAATGTTAATTATGGTCAATGTTTGTGTTTATGCGCAGGTATCACCGTGACCAATCATCCCATGAACAGGACCAGTGCCAGCCTTTCTCTGGACTACCTGTAGGATTCCCATTTCCTTTTAGCACAGAGTACTACTCTCTCTCTCGTTCTCTCTCTCTCTCGCTCTCTCTCTAATGTCTCGTCTCTCCCTCTCATTTTCCCCCAGGCTCCAGGGGACTGATGTTGTCATTGCGATCTTCATCATCGTGGCCATGTCTTTTGTTCCGGCCAGTTTTGTGGTCTTCTTGGTGGCTGAAAAGGCCACCAAGGCCAAGCACTTGCAGTTTGTGAGCGGATGTGACCCCGTCATTTACTGGCTGGCCAACTACATATGGGACATGGTGAGGTCGAGGAGGACTGAAATGTGTCGCTGTTCACACCAAAACAGCCCGAGGGGCTGCGTGCAGTGTACGGCTGAGTCTAAATGCATTCTCTCTCTCTCTCTCTCTTTCTCTCTCTCTCTCTCTCTCTCTCTCTCTCTCTCTAGCTGAATTACCTGGTTCCGGCCACATGCTGCATTCTCATTCTGTTCGTGTTTGACCTTCCTGCGTACACGTCCCCCAAAAACTTCCCAGCAGTACTCTCTCTTTTTCTGCTCTACGGGTACACACACACACACACACACACACACACACACACACGCACTGCACAAAAAATACTCTCATGAATAGTAATCAAGATGAAATGGGGACATCTGATGAAAGCAAGAACTGTAATCAGCCAGACTATCAGCAAATGGCCAAAGTATACAAAAGTATACTTTACATATATAAAGTTTTTATATACTGTGGCACTTTCTTATGTCTGGGCACAAGCACAGATGCTGGGACGACGGCTAACAGGTGGTCCAGCAGCTCTTCTAACGTGTTGCTGGTCTGTTGCGGCTCAACCTCGTCCACCATCCCAGCAGTACCCAATGTGCACTGCATTTATAGTGTGTTTAGCTGAACTACATCTTTATTTGATGATCTTTCTCTTTTCTTTTTTTTTCATCTACTGTATGACTGATTTAAGTGGTTGGTAAATGATGGATGGATGGAGAATTCAGAATGATCTTCTTTCTCCAGCTGGTCCATCACCCCCATCATGTATCCGGCCTCCTTCTGGTTCGAGGTGCCCAGCACAGCCTATGTTTTCCTCATCGTCATAAACCTCTTCATCGGAATCACCGCCACCGTGGCTACTTTCCTCCTGCAGCTTTTTGAACATGACAAGGTACAACACGGGGAGATAATTACGCTCGTAATTGATCTCGGTGGAAGTGAAAGAAGCGCTTGTTTGGTTTTAATTGGAGTGTTTTCCTCTGCTAGGACCTGAAGCTGGTGAACAGCTATCTGAAGTCGTGTTTTCTCATCTTTCCTAATTATAACCTGGGTCACGGGCTGATGGAGATGGCCTATAATGAGTACATTAATGAGTACTATGCTAAGATAGGTATGTTTATGCAGTGTTAAGACATGCAGGCTCCTAATCTGCTCTTTGCTGCCCTCTAATGGATGGATCTGTGTGTGTGTGTGTGTGTGTGTGTGTGTGCTATGCAGGTCAGTTTGATAAGGTGAAATCTCCCTTTGAGTGGGACATTGTGACACGAGGACTGGTGGCCATGACCATAGAGGGTTTCGTCGGTTTCCTCATCACTATTCTGTGTCAGTACAACTTCCTCAGAAAACCACAGTGAGTTTCGGTGGTTTCTCACAATTAGTGTTCGGGGGTAGAAAGTACAGTGTGAGAATGACGTAGTCTTGGGGGTATAAAATTCAGTCTTCAGGAATCAAAGTCTATCGTCATATATACAAAATACAGTGTACAATGAATTTCTTACTTGAATGTTTCTCTCTACAGAAAATTAACAAAACACACAATTAGCATCACAGTGCAGTATATACTAAGTACATTTAGACATCAGGCAGTGCAACATTACAATATAATACAATAAATACAGGTGACAGTGTGTACAAGATTCAACAGGTAGTGAGTGATATGTGACAGAGCATGGGAGCACTATAAAGAGTAAAGTTTAGGGATTGCAGTGTAGATAATGTTTCAGCAATTTACTGAATTAGTACAAATTAACTAAAGTGACAGTGCAGAGTTTTGAGCATGGGAGAGATATGACAGTGTATAATTAGCAGAAATTGTGCTCAGTTTCACAGTGTTGGGGTAGAAGCTGTCCCTGAATCTTGTAGTGTGTGTGTGTGTGTGGAGAGTCCTGAACTTAACCAGTGCTGTCAAAGTTATTCGTTAATTTGTAATCATATCTATCTATCTATAATGCTGTATTTAAGATTACTGTCTATAAGGGATGTGTACTTCATTTAGAAAATCGACAAAACGTCATTTCATCTGTGTTTTAAAGAAATATGAAAGGCCCTAAATTGTATTGTAATATAACATATGTTGGGAGGAACATATGTTACTCCTCATCTGTGTTTAGATATGTTATGAGGTGTGTCTCTGATCATCCGAGTGAAATTAGCATGTGAAATTTGGTTCACCTACAGGGAGAACACATCAAAGCAACCTCTAATGAATCAAAGTCATCAATGCTATCTAAAAGGAACAAAAATGAAGGTGCTATGAGTTCTGTAAGAACCCTGTCTCGCTCCACTGAGTGTTTTCCTCTTTCTCCGTGTAGACGAGTGCCTGTGAACAGTCAGCCAATCGAGGACGACGATGTTGACGTGGCGCGAGAGAGACGGAGAGTTCTTAGAGGAGACGCTGATAATGACATGCTCAAGATTGACAACCTCACTAAGGTGAGACGGCGCCTGCGGCTCCTGTGTGGGTGTGCAGTTTTTATCTGTGTGGAATGTACTGTAATAAAAGCCGTTTGAAGCCTGAATTTCCATTTGTAGGTGTATAAGTCGCGCAAGATGGGCCGTATCCTGGCAGTGGACCGCCTGTGTCTGGGCGTCCGTCCTGGGGAGTGTTTTGGGCTGCTGGGGGTCAACGGTGCAGGAAAGACCACCACGTTTAAAATGCTGACCGGGGATGAAAGCACCACAGGAGGAGAGGCCTTTATTGGAGGACACAGGTATGAGATACCAGCACATCGTGGACTATTCAGTTACACAAGTTTAACATCAATGCACTACCTTGTAAAGGCTTGGAATCAGTGGAGTCAATAGGATAAGTTGGAAGAAAGAGTATAAAACATGTCAGTCCTGTCCACCACATACACTATATGGACAAAAGTATTGAGACCCCTGACCATTACACCAGCAGGGATTTTAATGACATTGCATTCAAATACATAGACTTTAATATGGAGTTGGTCCCCCCTTTGCAGCTATAACAGCTTCCACTCTTCTTGAAAGGCTTTTTTGGGGTTTCTGTGGGAATTTGTGTTCATTCATTCTCTTTCTCTCTCTCTCTCTCTCTCTCTCTCTCTCTTCCTCTCTCTCTCCAGTATTCTGAAGGAGTTGTTGCGTGTGCAGCAGAGTATTGGCTACTGTCCTCAGTTTGATGCTCTTTTTGAGGACCTGACAGCGCGAGAGCACCTGGAGCTGTACACACGACTCCGGGGTATACCCTGGAAGGATGAGGAGCGGGTAAACACACACACACACACACACACACACACACACACAGTCATCTGTCGTAACACTAACAGATATTACTCCACACAGCAACACATCTATTGTGTAGCCTTGGGTTAAGGACTTGCTAAAAGGCCTCTGAGGAGCTTCTAACTGCAGCTTTCTTCTGTTCCCTTCAAATTCAAATTCGTCTACAATTCAGAGTGCAGGGCAGCTATGCTTTCCTGGACTCTTATAGTGTCCACATGGGTGGATATGGCATTGTTAGAATTTAATACACTCAAATAGTAGCATACACTATATGGACAAAAGTATTGGGACACACCTGTTTTTTAAGACCACTTACTTTCAGTGAAGGACAATCTTAATGTTTCAGCAGACCAAGACATTTTGAACAACGTCATGCTTCCAACTTTGTGGACCCAGTTTGGGGAAGAACCTTTTCTATTCCAGCATGACTGTGCCCCAGTGCACAAAACAAGCTCCATAAAGACATGGTTGGATGAATTTGGTGTGGAAGAACTTGACTGGTCCACACAGAGTCCTGACCTCAACCCCATCCAGCACCTTTGGGATGAACTGGAACGGAGATTGCGAGTCAGGCCTTCTCGTCCAACATCAGTCTCTGACCTCATAAATGCTCTACAGAATGAATGGACACAAAGTCCCTCAGAAACTCCACAATCTTGTGGAAAACCTTCCAAGAAGAGTGGAAGCTGTTATAGATGCAAAGAGGGAACAACTCTATATTAAAGTCTGTGTATCTGAATGTAGTATCATTAAAGTCCCTGTTGGTGTAACGGTCAGGTGTCCCAATACGTCTGTTGACATAGTGTATTTCCCCTCAGTCAGTTGATGTATTCAGGCTCTGACCCCTCAGTGTAAAACGATGTGGGAGTTCATGTGGGCATATTTTCAGTGTTAAAGTGAAAATTTTCCTTTAATTGTTTTTGTAGTGCAGGGCACAGTGCTCTTAGCGATTAGCCTTCCTGCTATTACTGTTAACAGCTGTTAAGCCACTATAAGCCCAGCCATAATGGCACCATTTTCACAACTATTCCCACTTTCCCTGTAATTCCATCATGCTACACCCCCACAGCTCCTGTTAATCACTAATTTAACTGCTTCTCTCACTCCCTTTTTCCTCTTTCTTCCCTTCTGCTTTGTCTTTATCCCCTTTTCCCTCTGTACTTCTCTCCTTTCCTCTCTCTCTCTCTTCCTATTTTCCTGTTTACCTTGCCCTCTCTTCTTCCTTCTCTATCTTTATTCTGCTCTCTCTTTCATTTTCTTTCTTTCTCCCATACTGTTTTGTTTCTATCCCCATTGTCCCTCTCTGCTTCCCTCCCTCCTTCTCCCTCCTTATCTACTTCTCTCTCTCTCTTTCTCTCTCTCTCCCTCCCTTTCTTTCCCCTGTATACCTTGTTGTCTGTTCTTTCTTCTGTCTGCCTTTATCACTCTGTCTCTCTCTCTTCCTCTTTCTTTGTCTCTTTCATCCCTTGTGCTTTGTCTATTCCTCTTTTCCCTCTCTACTGCTCTCCCTCCTTTTCTCTCTCTCTCCCTTTCTTTTCCTTGGTCTCCTTGCTCTCTCTCTCTTTCTTTCCTCTCTTCTGCTTTGTCTCTATCCCTCTTTGTCCTTCTTATTACTTCCCACCATCTCTCTTTTTCCCCTTCCTTTCCACTGTTTCGCTTGCTCACTCTCTCCTTTCATATCTGTCTACATTTACCTCTTTCTTTCTTTTTCTCTCTTTCTTCTCTTCTGCTTTGTCTCTTTGTCCCTCTCTACTGCTCTCCCTCGTTCTTTCTTCCTCTCTATTCCTGTTTCCCTTGCATGCTCTCTTCTTTCTTCTGTCTACCTTTATCCCATGTTCTCTTTGCCTCTATCCCTCTTTGTCCCTCTCTACTTCTCTCCCTCCTTCTATCTCTCTATCTCTCTCTCTTCTCCTTACCTTGCTCGCTCTCTCCCTTCTTTCTTCGCTGTCTACATCAATTCCTCTCTCTCTTTCACTTTCTTGTGCTACCCTTCTTCTTTATTCCTCTTTGTCCCTCTCTACTTCACTCCCACATCTTCTCCTCTCTCTTTTACTCTCTCCTGTCTCTCTCCCTTCTGTCCTCTCTGTCTATCCCCCCCCCCCAGGTTGTGCAGTGGGCTCTGGAGAAGCTCGAGTTGTCTAAATATGCAGATAAGCCGGCGGGCACTTACAGTGGAGGAAACAAGCGCAAGCTCTCCACGGCCATCGCTCTGATCGGATACCCGTCTCTGATCTTCCTGGTTAGAGCTCATTAGCCATGCTATCTTTATGTGTTCCTAAATACTGGATGAATTGGTGAAATACAGTCAGCGAGTTCTAGCCCTGACAATGCCCTCTGCTGCAGGACGAGCCCACCACAGGCATGGACCCCAAAGCCCGCCGTTTCCTGTGGAACCTCATTCTTGACATCATCAAGACGGGGAGATCGGTGGTGCTGACATCACACAGGTGACAAAACTGCTGATGCTACGCAGACAGATGCAAGATGATGCTGCATTTTATAGCTTGCCATTAGATGAGGGTCCATATATTTCTGTTGGGAAAACAACATTATAACTATCAACTTCAGAATTTTGGAATTCAGAGGAGCCAGTGATATTTGAGGGAAAAATATACAGTACTGTGCAACGGTCTTGACCCACCACTCATTACTTTATGTATGAATCACCTTGTTGGTGCAAAAATACTATTTTATGCCTGTCAAACTTTGGCATTATGAGGAGATTTAATTCAAGAAATGGGAACACTGTGTTTCACTGCGACAGGCTGCAAAGTACCTAAAGATACAAGGAGCCTAGATAAAGGAGATCCAACCACTCAGCATTTAGCACCACCAGTATACTGATCACCGCCTGATCATCTGGAATCATCTGCTTCTGTTTCTTCACTGGTTCAGGACTTAAGTTATGGTTTGTTATACTCGAATGATTCATACATAGGTCTCTGTGTGTCTTGACAAACAAAAAAGCATTCCTCTGAAACTGATCAGGTTCAGGGACTGGACTGAAAATGAGTCTCTGAAAGTCCTTCAGGAAGCCTGGACAACTGTTCCTCAAGAACACATTAAAAATACAAGAGCGTCTGGATCTTTGGCAGCAATATATACAGAAATGAGGGGTGGTTCAAGATATTTGCACAGTACCATGGGTCTAATAGGGACTCTTTCTAAAAAACGATATACAGTCTTATTTGTGCATGTTGCCGTCTGTGTGGCTGACTGTATAGCGAAATGGTTGAGATGTAAACAAAGACCCCCAGAGTGGTATAATGTGAAATGGCTCATTTTTGTTTTTCACAGTGTTGATGAATGGAACCAGACGTCTGACCAGAGTTTATTGCTAAAAGCTCCCTCGCAGAAACCCATTACAGGAAATGGTTATGAATACGCTGCCTGATGTTTTATAGCAGGTCCAGGTCTAAAGAGCTTTTTCTTTTCTCAGTATGGAAGAGTGCGAGGCGCTGTGCACCAGGCTGGGGATCATGGTTAATGGCAGGTTCAAGTGTCTGGGCAGCATTCAGCATCTCAAGAACAGGTGAGAGCGCTTAATCATTCCTGAAAATCATTGATGTCTTATTACAGAGATCCTCCCTCCACAAGTGTGTTCATAAATCTTCTTTCGGCAGGTTCGGGGATGGCTATATGATCACCGTGCGCACTAAGACCACGGCTAGTGTGAAGGAAGTGATCCGATTCTTCAACAGGAATTTTCCAGAGGCTATTTTAAAGGTTTGGATTTCATGATCACTGAAAATGGATGGCAGATATTCTGTATTTCAGATTTCATGGCTCATGTTCTGACCTAACAAATGCATAGAATCAATTCTAATAGATTTTCCATTTGTATACACTCAGAGTGCTCAATTATGCCCATAGTAAAATCCTTGATTTTTAAACATACAGTTCTAAACATTTTTTCATTGTCTATATTCATATTAATACAGATTATAATATGTATATGAATTATCATTCAAATAAATCTTATCCATTATAATCCAAAAATCTGAATAAAGCCAAAATACTGGAGTTGAGCTGAATCATCTTGCAGCCTGTAGTGTTCTAGTGGACTGAATCACGGTAAGCCAACGAAGAAGAACGAGACTGAAATGTTACATGGTCAGAGATTTACAGCTCTATGTTTTCTAGCTTGCTTTTTGTTGTAATAATAGTTTCTACTTTTGCTTCCCCCCTCATCAGGAGAGACACCACACCAAGATACAGTATCAGCTGAAATCGGAGCGCATTTCTCTGGCTCAGGTATTCAGTAAGATGGAGCAGGTGGTTGAGGTGCTGAGCATAGAAGATTACTCGGTCAGCCAGACTACTCTGGACAACGTGAGTAGTTAGTGCATTCTAACTAGTGAGAAACAATGTGGTGAAAGTGAATGGAGTTTTGCATGCTTTTACATGGTTTTGCATGCTATTGCTTTAGGATAGGTTTGTCCTTACAGGTGTTATCACCAGATGATGGTGCATCTTTAACTCTTTTTTTTTTACATTTCTTTGCTCAGGTTTTTGTGAACTTTGCCAAAAAGCAAAGTGACAACCTGGAGCAGCAGGACAGTTCCCCCTCTAGTGGTGGCCAGTCGCCCCTGCAGCGCCTGTTGAGCATCCTGCGGCCTCGGCCGGCGAATACAGAACTGAGTGCTCTGGTCAGCGAAGAACCAGAGGAGCTGGGGAGTGATGATGATGAAGGACTTATCAGCTTCGAGGAAGAGAGGGTGAGGCTAGAGAATGAGGAGTTTTTATATAATTTACATTATGTACATACATAGACATTATATATATTTTACATTGTGTACATACAGTGCCAGCCAAAAACAGCCCGTTTCAGAACTAACACGCTACAACCTGTTCATTTAGTTGTTTTTCAATATTCTCCCATTTTCGGATATTGTATATTTGTCCTGTACTCTCTTTATAGTTTATGGGGAAAAGCATTCTTTGTTAATGACAGTCCCATTGAACAGTTGATGTTTAATTGATTTGACTGATTTAACTGATTTTTATTTACACTCCTGAGTTAGCACAACATCAAAGCCTCAGGAGCTGGATAATAGCAGAATTGCAATTAAACTCTCAAAAGGAGAATACACTATTGCAGATATTTACACACACACTTTAACCAGGTTTTTACTAAATATATTACTGTCTCTGATCTCCTGAACAAAAGATGTGTAGTATTACAAAGTTGGTGCTGTTTTTGTGATTTTGGCCTTTAGAGTTTACTTGTGGCACACTCTGTTACGAACAAAAGATATTTTAAACACTGTGAATGCTAAACAGGCTATGTGTAAAGTCCCTGTTCATTGTCTCCTTTTTATCCTTTATTTTTAGGTGCAGTTGTCCTTTAACACAGATACTCTCTGCTAAAGCAGCAGTTAAGGCGAAAGAGGGGAGGGTAACAAACAAAGCCTCAAGTAAAGACATCAGCCTGACCAGCGAGAGACATTCCTGAGCTACTTTGTCTGTGGAAAAGGTCCACCTGCTTGGCCTTACGAAGAGATTTTTCTAGTTTTGCACTGCAACAGCGGACCTAGCATAGAGCCCTGCTGGACACCACCAGTACAAAGCTGCGTTTCGGTGGACAGCAGGAATGGACGGCGCCTGGGAATTACAATTAGAGGAAGCTGAGGTGGTGCACAGGACAAAACTCTGAGAAAGCCGTGGGTACGGTCCGCCCGCTGCTATAAAGAGCGTTTGCATTTGGAGATAAAGTTTTGTCGAACTGCGTTCATATTTTAGATTCAAGCCTGCTGGAAGGGATTAAAAGAGAATGTATTTGTTGAATGGACACTTGGACAGATGTGAGTTTTTTGGGGGTTTTTTTGACATTGAGGTTAAATGACTAAACCACCCTGGAATTAATTACATGTTCATGCTGTTCTGAACTAGTGCTTTACAGCTGTTGATGTCATGAGATAACATATCATCCCCTATAAGGTATAACCATTTTGGGTTCTGCCTTTGTATCATATGTTATTTTTATGACTGGTTCTAATCATTTTGGGTTTGTTTTTTGTTTTTTTAGTTAAAGCACTTATATAACTACATGTCTTTTTGTAGTTGGACCTAACCTTTGGTAATATGTTGAACCTGCCTTGAGAGCATGCTATAGAGTCAAGCCTGTGGTATGTCCTATATTTTTCGTCTGTAGGTGGAAGAATGATTCATTTTCCCTCCCGAGATGTTTTCCGAAGATGTTAAAGAACATCACTTGAACCGTTAAAAGAATGCTGATGTACAAAATGCACCTTTAAAAGGGCCGCGTTTAGATCCGAAGCGTTGAAAGAGCGACTCGGGGTGATTGCGATTATGTGGCCTTTTAGTCGTACCGGTCAGAACCAGCCCTGACCCAGAGGACACCGTGTGACCATGCGGTGAACGTTAATGGCATGAAGACGAAAGCGCTTTGCACAGATTGGTGCCTCCTGAAAACCTTGGGGATTTTTTGGAACGGAGCACTTTCTATACGGACTACTTCGAGTTTGTTCGGATTCTGTAATTACGGGCTGTGGACACGTATCGTTACCCTCACGTTTAAAAAAAAACAAACAAAAAATGCAGAGAAGTGCATTGGGCAGGTGCGAGCTCACATGCGAGATGTCAATGTACAGTAACTGTTCGAGATAACCGTTTCGCCATCACTGTGAAGCCAAAGGTGAACTTTTGATTCACTGTTATTAAGAAAAAAAAAAAAGAGACCGATTTCAGGACCTTATCAGGAGCTTACAGGTTTTTTTTTTCCTTGCATTTTGTTTGAGATGTGTTTATTTGATATTTTTTCCTGTAATTCATTTCCAGCCAGTTTATTGTAATGTGTCCTAAAGAAGTGAAAAGATGTGTTTGTTTGGGTTTTTTTTTCCTCTTATGGTTTGAAATCATTTGAATCGATGTCCTGATGTGTCCAGGATTGTATTTGCTGTAAGTTCTACTTGATCCGTGCTATAGCGTATTGACAGTCTTAAGCCCTGTCCAGTGTGTGGCTCCTGCAGTGCTTTTAGCTTCTAATGATGGTTTGTGTTCTTCAGACATGAGGCAGAACGATATCCTGGCTTCTGAATGTGATGTTCTCTATTTTCCGAGTAGATGAGGTTAAAAACCTTGTTGATGATGAATTCGCCCCCCCCCCCCCCCGAGCAAACCTGTGTGTTACTTTTCCATGTGAAACGACCAAAGGGAGAAAACACAGCATATTTTTTAGATGTACCGTGAGTTGAACACTCATTTGCTACTCAGAACATTTTGTTGTAAATAAGAGTCAAGCGTTCAAATCTGTTGGTTAATCTCACTTCAGTAACTGAACGGAGGAGCAGTGCCAGTTGCATTTAACACCGGATCTGATGCGTTTTGATATTAGGGTCTAAGACACCAGCAACCAGTTGAGCTTGATTTCCTATTAGGGGAGCAGTGCAGTGGATCTACTGAGAGTCAGTTAAGAGAAGATTCAGTTGTTGCCGGCGAGTGCTTTTAGACATCACTAACAGTCGTATGCAAAAGTTTGGGCTCTCCTTGTCAAATCACCTGTCTAAGTTCCTGTCCTCTATAGACAACACACTTCTGCACATTTTAATATATAATTACTGTATATTTCCTGCATTTACCCGAGAAACCTAAACATACAGTAAGGCTTGTTCAATATGTTATGGCATATTTTAATCAGTTTTTCCAAAATGATGACTAGATAAATAGATATTGTGCACTCTAGTTAGTTTAAAGTGCCATTTTGAAGATAAAAATAACAAAAAAAGGTAGGTTTGATATGAATATGCAAACGTATTTTAATGCTATATTTAAGTGTGATCTCTGTAGTGGACCTGTGCTTATAGTCACTTCAAAAATCAACAGAACCTGAGATTTGACCAGGAGAGCCCAAACCTCTGCATGCGACTGTGTGAGTGTACTTAGACGTGGGTGTATTTGTTTATGGTTTTTTTCATGCATTGAAACTTCATTTGATCCCTCGCCAAATGAATCCCCTTGTAACCGACTGATTTGACTTTTAAGCTTGTTTCTGATTATTATGTTTCCATACTCTTGTGATGAGGTGTTCAGGTGTTTTTAATATGAACTGGAAAGAAAATAAAATAAATTGTTGAATTGTGTGTTGGCCTGGGTATGTTCATTACCTGCAGCATCACGGCAGTGAAGGTGTAATGATTTCATAACAGAGCTTCTGAGGGTCTTTCATTCTCCATCTTCCATGGAAATTCTATCAGAGTAACTTGGCTGGAGAGGGGGGGTGGGTGCTGTGCGGGCACTCGCACTCAAATAATTCAGGTTGGTGCACTCAAATAATTCATAGCTCCTTTTCCTTGCATCTAATCTCTGCCATTTGAAGACATGATACAAAAGACATGAGGACATAGGAATTAATGCCAAATGTCTTTTCCTAATGAGACGTCACTTCCATCTGCCGCCCACAACTGCATATTTGATATTCAGCCCCATGAACAATGAGGAGCCCACGTCATGTAAAACATTTTTTGAATGACACGGTTGAAGTATAAACAGTGTTGAAGTATCAAAACAGACCTAGTCCGTATGATCCATATATATAAATCAAAAACAAATTGTGTTCGTAATGCATTCATATTTGTCCACCTAGCTTACAGTAGTTTCACCCTGAAGTTCAGCCCAGACTGCATCCTGAATGAGATCACAGACTGTAACAGACAAAAAGACAAAATTCGGACAAAAGTATTGGGACACCTTTTTTCCAGCGTTTGGCCTAGTCCCCTTATTTCCAGTGAAGGACAATCTTAATGCTTCAGCAGATCAAGACATTCTGAACAACCTCATGCTTCCAACTTTGTGGACCCAGTTTGGGGAAGAACCTTTTCTATTCCAGCATGACTGAGCCCCAGTGCGCAAAGTGAGCTCCATAAAAACGTGGCTGGAGGAGTTCAGTGTGGAAGAACTTGACTGGCCGCACAGAGTCCTGACCTCAACCTCATCCAGCAGCTTTGGGATGAACTGGAACGGAGATTGTGAACCAGGTCCAGTGTACAACATCAGTGCCTGACCTCATAAATGCTCTACAGAATGAATGGACACAAATTCCCACAGAAACTCTAAAAGCTTGTGGCAAGACTTCCAAGAAGAGTGGAAGCTGTTATAGTTGTAAAAGGGGGACAAACTTCATATTAAAGTCTATTTGTTTGAATGCAATGGCAAAAACGCCCATCTGAGTAATGGTCAGGGGTCCCAGTACTTTTGTCCATATAGTGTATTTCAGTCTTAAAGGCACGGTTACAAAAATGGCCTGTTTAGGGGGTAGTAGTGTTGGTAGATAGTAGTATTAGTAGTTTGGTGGGAATGTAGTGTTGGTAGAATTGTGTACTGGAGGAGTCTTAGCTAATGGGTAGACCTGAACATAACTAAACTGGGAAGAAAACTGGGCTAAGCGTTTAAAACCTGAAGTGCAGGATCTGTCAGAACACAGGCAAGAACGAAAGCCTCCAAGGGCTCCACTGTCATAATGTGTCACTGCACAGCTGTTCTAATGTAGCTTGAAGAATGACTAATGCATGGTTGCTGCAACCATTATAGCTTTCAAAATTACTTTTTCCCTCCCGGACAACAGCTGAGACGTTCCCTCCTGGACAACAGCCCACACACACACACACACACACACATACATTAAAAATGCTTCTGGGGCCCATGGACTAATGAGACAGGTGATGTG
Source organism: Alestes dentex (assembly GCA_037576975.1). Taxonomy (NCBI): domain Eukaryota; kingdom Metazoa; phylum Chordata; class Actinopteri; order Characiformes; family Alestidae; genus Alestes; species Alestes dentex. The sequence goes on from JBBIGA010000040.1 coordinate 4,561,542, forward strand.
GACAGGTACAGCACACATTTTTTTGACCATACCCTCACACCATCTTTTATGCTTTAGTTTTATGCTATATGATTTTTAATTTCAGCTCATTTAAAAATGAGATTTTAAAACCGACAGTACATTTGAGCATTTTGGGTGGGTCAGTGACAAAAGTAAATGGGCCTCGGCCTGTTGTGACCAACCTTATAGCCACCACTGAAAACGGCAGCGAAACACTTTTCAAGGAATTCTCTGAAAAATAAGATCTATATTTTTTATGTTAACTATTTCAGCAGGTAAAGAGAAAACCAATTGGTAAACAAAAATATATCTATGTAACATTAAAACAGCATGCCGGGCTCACAACCAATCAGCAACTGGTCACTATGCAATTACTCTACACTGATGGTAGTGTTTCTCTTTGCACTAAATCTGTGTTTTTATGGTCATTGCATTCGTAGCATTACTGCTAATAACCATGATTAACTCATCATATTGCAGTGATACAACAGTGAAGACAGATCTCTTCATCAAATGAAGGCATATAGGAATATATAAAAAGTAGCATGTTTTATTTCAGTTATACAGTTAAAATGTTTCAATCACACTTGCTTGATTCTTCATTAAAATAGTCTCTAGAGGTGCAGTTCATAAAAGCAGATCATAGTGAAAATGGATTTGTTTAAAAATGAGGTTATAGTCACTGCAGTGATAGTGTTGGTGGGTTAAAACTGTCCTTATCAGCATAAAAATGTCCTTATCAGCATCTAGAGATTCAAGCGTCATCTCAGTCGTCAAAATCCACTCCTGTAGCAGGTCGCTTCCTGCAAAAACAACCAGAACAGACCGTGAGAAGTTCTGCTGCATGTGCTCTTGTCAAATAGGCAAGTGTGGCAAACATTTCTGATTCCTCATCACCTTCTTGTTCCCGGGTTGATAAGCGAATCCCCTGGAAGGCGTTTCCGTACAGCTATCGTTGGGCCACTGTTCTGTTTCCTAGGTTCAAATCCTAAAAACAGAAAGCTACTGTTATTATATGGGGGGGGAGACATGGATCAACACGACAAACAGTTTAACCAGAATGTTAAAGGGCCCATATGCTACCTTTTATTTTATATTTGTCCTCAAGGCTCCCTTTAGGCCATAAATGGACGCAATTCCTAATTCATTTTAACAGGACTGTTTTCCAACTTCTTTCACTTACCCACATAATTTGAATAATTTATGCAAATTACCCAAGTTCTGATTGGCTGTCCTGTATTCTGCCTCTTTCACAAAGCAGAGTGCCCCTCGTCTTCACTGGAAGCAAGGGTCTAACTGAATTCAATAAGTAAGAGGTGGGTCCGGATACTTTTGTTCGTATAGTGTAAATGTTCAGAGCTAAAGTGCTGCAGCTGAGTAGGCGGAGATAAGTAAACGCATTGGTTTTTGTGACATTGCAAAAACAGTACACTCAAAATGATCTGTTTTCACAGCTTGAATTCTATTGATGGACTTAAAGGACTGAGGGTAGGTTTTAAGCTTTAGGGCAGGTGTCCACAGTTTAGTGATTTCCTGGCTCTAACACAAATGTTAATGGTCAGGTTTACTGAGTGTGTCTGAATGGGGGAACTTTCAAATTATGATGGACACCGACCTTCCAGGACTAAATCTAGACACCCTGGATTATATTTTTCATTAATCTCTATTTCATCAAAAATGAGGCACATTCAGTTTTGATAATATTGGCCCTTTAAGTGTAAAAGCCTAAGTCAGGATATGAAGATAGTATCACCACACACCAGTATTCTTCTTCTGTAGGTTCTTAACTGGGCTTGACAATGATGTGGATCCTATTAGGGCACAAAAACAACAGGTATCAGATATCAACAGATTTCTTACTACAGTAAGATCTATGTCTAGCTTCTGTTTACCAGCTGCTTCCTGTTGCATCAGACTCTCTGCCATTTTAAAGAGCAGATCTTTGAGTTCTGTCCTTCCCTCGAGATCTGTGAGTTTGGTGAGAGACACGTTCAGGTCGGCAGGTTCGGAGCCCAGGTGGAGCACGGCGCCGTCCTCCTGCAGGGAGACGAACGCACTGCCGCTCCTGCACGCACCCCTGCCCCCCAGAGCCCAAGAGAACAGCCTCAGATCAACATGGAGTGTCTTTAAAGGTCTACACAACCTCTGCTGTCTTTAATTGCTTGAACATCAAGCCTTACTTTAATTTCAGGGCATAATCCTCTGTAGACCTTAGTGAAAACTTCTTCTTCTATAAAGAAAAAAACAAGGATTGTACTCATAAGTGGGTGACATGGCAAAAAATATAACATCATGAAGCCTGTGACTTTCACAGTATAAGATATGCTTCACAACATTTAGTTGCAAATGAGCCAGCAAAAGAGTCAGTAGCAGCACCAGGAGTGCTGTTTTGGATGAACTCGACAAATGAGTGGGCCGAACATGGGTCTGGTGGCTACAGTGAAGTAGGAACTTATCTATAAAGTGTCTGCTGTACATCAGAACAGGCAAAAAAAATGACAGGCAAAAAATTTTCATTCGTATTTAATTCTCATTGTTGTATTCTATTGTAATGCATTTACATTTTCTGCTCCTGTGTTCCAGACTACACAAATAAAAGTATCTATCTATCTATCTATCTATCTCTTTTTTCAGAGGAATGTTCCAAACATCTATACTTTGCTACCTATTTAAGAAGGAAAATGAGGAAAAATGGTTAAAGTGAAAAATAAATAACATTAAAATAGCATAATGGACTCATCTGGTTACTATGAGGTAACTATATACCAGAGGATGTTTTTTACAGCCACTTTGCCTTTTTAAAGACTAAGTTTGTCTTTATAAAATCCTTGAAGTTGTAGACGTACTGATGATAACCACGATTAACTAAAAAGCGTATAATAATTTATCAAGTTGACAATGCAGTGACACTAAATCTGTCTTTTTACAGTCCTTACAGTTGTAGAAGTATTGATGTTAGCCACGATAAACTGAAAAGTGTATGATTATGTATCATGACATGTTCACGATGGAGTGACATCTCCATATCGCCCACCCCGTACTCCCACCAGCAAAACCAAGCAACTTACAAGCTGGGAGAGGGTTTCTTCTGTAATATCTGCTTTCCAGACATCTTCACCATTGCTCAATCTGAGAAACGGGTGAGAAAAAAGATACATAAATTATATACAAATAAACAAAATAAAATATAAACAAAAGATCAGATTTGTTGACAACCTGAGCTGGGTCCACAACTCACCCAATATGTAATCTTTCTGCCTTCTTTTGAGTAAAACAGACATATTTAGACCGATCGTTCTTGTCTACTAAGGTGCAGAGGACCGTCTTGGGCTGAAAAGTAGTTTGATCCATCTTTGACCTGGCTAACACAGCAGAAAACCACACATACACACGCCAAAACAAAAGACTTTTATTTTAAAGACAGGCACTCGGCCGTTCGAACCGGGCGGTCTTTCCTGTTGTGATGGAAACGGATTACAAAAGAAAAGTCTTTAAAAAGTGCCAGACCCGCTCTAAAAGTGCTTAAAAGTAATTCGTGCGTCACTTGGACGATGGAATAAATGACACAGAGCTCGAATGCCAATGCTAAGAGAACAGAGCTGCAGGAAAAGGAGTGAGATTGGAGAAACCGATCAAACACGTGGAGTCCCAGTAAGACCCTCACTCTGGTGGTACTGAGAGTGTGTGTGTAGGAGATCCAGGAGTGTGTTCACACACTGTAGCATGTTCAGCCTGTTGAAATGGGCTGGCAGTCTCGGACCCGCAGTCTGCAGGTGTTTGACACCGAGCTGAGTGCAGACAGTGTGGAGTGGTGCCCCCTCAGTCAGTGGTCCCACATTCTGGCCTGTGGCACCTACCAGCTCCAGAAAGGAGGAGATCAGGTGAGTGTGAGAATCACCTACAGTGACTTTAATGACATTGTATTTAAATACATAGACGTTAATATGGAGTTACCCGCACCTTTGCAGCTATAACATAGTCCACTCTTCTTGGAAGTCTTTTCACAAGATTTTGGAGTGGTTCTGTGTGAATTTGTGCCTGAGGCACTGATGGTAGGCGAGAAACCTGGCATGCAATCTCCGTTCTAGTTCATCTCAAAGGTGTTTAATGTGGTTGAGGTGAGGGCTCTGTGTGGGCCGGTCAAGTTCTTCCACACTGAACTCATCCAGTCACGTCTTTATAGAGCTCGCTTTGTGCACTGGGACACAGTCATGCTGTAACAGAAAAGGTTCTTCCCCAAACTGGGTCCACAAAGTTGGAAGCATGGCGTTGTCCAGAATGTCTTGGTGTGCTGAAGCATTAAGATTGTCCTTCACTGGGAGTAAGGGGCCTAGCCCAAACCCTGAAAAACAGGTGTGTCCCAATACATTTGTCCATATCGTGTATGTATTGCTGCACAACATGGATAAAAAAAAATCAGTACTGATATTATACTTCTGCATATGGCTATTGTTGCAGTTACGCTATATGGACACAGATATTGGGACACACCTGTTAAGTTCTGAATTCATGTAGCCCCTTACTTCCAGTGAGGGGCAATCTTAATGCCCCTTTCTTCACATTTTGCTTCCAAAGAACCAAACGTTTTCTTGTATTGTAATGTAGTCTTGAGGAACTGTTCTCCAGATTTCCTGAAGGACCTGAAAGCCTCTCATTTCCAGTCCAGTCCCTGAACCTGACCAGATTCAGAGGAATGTTTTTTGTTTGCTAAGCAACACAGTGACCTATGTATGAATAATTCAAGCAGAATAAAGCACATCTAGCTTAAGTCCTGCACCAGTGAAGAAACAGGTGCAGATGATTCCAGATGATCAAGGGGTGATTAGTATACTGGTGATACTTAATAACCCAAAGATAAGATAGTCTGACTGGCATAAAATAGTAATTTTGCACCAACAAGGTGATTCACAGAAAATTATAAAGAAATGAGGTGTGGCTCAAAACTTTTGCACAGTACTGTTGGTGTTCATGTGACTTTTTATATAGGCTGACTTCAGTGAGAGAGAATATAATTTGAAAGCAATAAAAAAATGATAAACATTAAAGTAAGCAATAAAGATATTAAATATTAAAAATGTATTATGGAAACGCTGATATACTTTCAAAATGTATCCTGTGCAAGACATATATAGAAATGAATGAATCTGCAAAATTAAGTGTGTTTTGAATTCATTGTTTTTATGACGTCACTTAAACAAATGCTTTGCAAGTTGTGTACAACTCTTTGATGAACAAATATATGTAATACATTTGAAAAGTAATTCGTATTTTGGAATGATATTGGGGAAAAAGTTGCAGGTTCAAACTCCCACTTTCTACCATTGTGTCCTTGAGCAAGACACTTAACCCTCAGTGTCTCCAGGGGGACTGTCCCTGTAACTAATGAGTGTAGGTCACCCTGTATAGGGGCGTCAGCCAAATGCCACTTTACCTTCACCTTTAATGGAGAAGCTAAATTGCCATTAGGTGTGTCTGTGTGGATGTGTCTGCTGTGTGCTGAACTGGTGATCTGTCCGGGGTGTTTCTCTGCCTTTTGCCCAGCACTCCTGTCACAGTGGTTAAGTACCACTGTGGTCCATTCGTTCTGTGTAATGATCCATCCATTCTTTTTATCTGAAGGCAGGGCCGGAGCCCACGACACCAAGCAGGACGGGCCGACTGTACCTGTTTCAGTTTCATTCCCAGGGCGCGTTCACCCCACCCCTGACTGAAATCCAGCGAATCGACACTCCGGCTATACTAGATCTCAAATGGCAAGTCCATGTAAAAGGGTTGGGAAAAGATGACATTTCCAGTGTTTACAAATCTAGTTTAAACAAATCTGGTGAATTTGTTCTGTTTTACTCATTGCCAGGTGTCATGTACCAGTGTCTGAGCGCCCCATGCTGGGGATGGCCACGGCTCGCGGAGAAATACAGCTGCACACACTCGTTGATATACAGGTAAACACACACACATACACACACACACACACACACACACACACACACACACAGACTCTGTCTCAGCATAGAGGTCACTGTTTTAAAATAGTCTTCTGTGAGAAAATGATGGGGGCAAACTCAAAAATGCTCCTTGTGCACTGACGAACACACGTAATTTAAAGACTGATTGATGAGGCCACCTCATTGTTGTCTTTGCTGATCTGAGTGTCCTTTTTCTTCCTGACATGGCTGTTGAGTAGCAGGACGTCTGTTTGGAGTCTGTGTCGAGCACAGAGCTGGGTCCTGACAGATTAGCTTTGTCGCTGGACTGGTCGACAGGGAGAGGTGAAAGGTAAGAGGCTCTGAGCATTAAAGGCTGAACCCTGCTTAATACACAGCAGGCATATATAGATACAACTCTCCTGATGTACTTGGCAAGTGCATTTTGTATTTGCAAAGTACACGAACATAAATTCACAGTAGAGACCAATTTACCAAGGAGGAGACAGTCCTACTCAAACATTCTGTTTAGTATTTAAAATCATTCAAATGAAATTCTATTGCTCTGTAAGGCTGATCAATTGGCACTATATGAAAACTGCCTCTATACCTCACTGTATCCCACCTATGTCTATGTACATCAACCAAAAACTAGCACACTGCGCTTGAAGGCATAGATACTATTCTTTTATAGTTAGACACTTCAGCTCTTGTTTACATGGGTAATGTTTATTTGAATATAGTGTTTCTTTATACTTTTATAACTTAGTTTTAGCCTTTAATTTGCTCATTTCATTACTTAGTTTTAGCCTTTAATTTTCTATTTGACTATATTGCAATTTCTCATGGAGATTTCAAGGGCACGTTTCACAACATGAGTCTGGGGGTGGACTAATTTCAGTTGAACAGAACTAATTATGCAATGATACTTTTGGTATTTTGTAGGGATGCTCCCATCAGGATTTTTGCCACCAATACCAAGTACCGATTTTTTTTGTCTAGGTGATCGGCCGATACCAATGCCGATTCTGATGCTTCAGGTTTATATAACGGATATGTAAGCTCTCTGATCACCATTAACTTTTTCAGATAAAGTAATACTATAAATGTTGCCTTTGTTATATTTTTGTTATATTTTTACAGTAATATATCTAATGT